>CM038214.1:308829888-308991608 GCA_021442155.1 Cymbidium sinense | reverse complement strand
TACTATTATAGATGATAATCCAGAATATAATAGACATTTAACCCTTTCAGAAACTGAATATAAAAAGATTAGAAAATGAAAATTATCTTTAGGAACTAAAGATTGTTTCGATATGCCAATCTTAACATGGAATAGAACCGTATACTATAAAATACTTCAACGAATACCCAATTGAAATAAATGAAGCACAAGGTAGTACAAAAATTCCTTTATATAATTTATCTATGAGAAATCAGGATCTACAAAAAATTCCACATCCTGAAAAATACAGACATGTATTTTTTGGTGGTATTCAAATACTAATAAAAGCATATTTTAGAAAAGGAATTGATAGCCTTATCACATTATGGATTTATGATGATCGAATAATTCACTCAAAAAAATATGCCTTATTAGGAGTTATTCAACAAAACTTATGTTATCAATCTTTATTATTTAATTTACATCCAAATTATGCTATCAACATTAATGATAGAAATCTAGATCGAACATTAACACTAAAACACAAACTTGATCGAATATAATTATGACAAGGAAGTGTTGTTTATAGTATAACCTACCAAACAACATATGCGTACAGTGATAACCATAATATAGTAATATTTAAACCTCAGAATGAACTAATTCATTTAGATCCTCTATTCTCACAAATAGGACAAACTATCCAACCTGATGAAGTATATTATGCAACTTTAACAACACCACCAGATAACCTCACTTTAGACTTTAGCAAAATTAGTTTGTTCAATAATATTTTTAATCAACCAGAGAAACAACGAAGTTTTAATGAGACAAACAAGGATTTAATCATTCAACCTAGACGATCTGTAGATACCCGCAAAACACACTTTGCAAATAATCAATTACTATTACACGACTATTATATATCTCCTAAAAAATGTATCTCAATATTACTAGACAATGGATCCCATCGTTCACATATCGATACAACATTAGTACCAAATAATCTACAAATACCACGACTTGAACCTTATATCTATAAGGATTATCATGGTATAAATCATGCCTGTCACAATGAAACAAATATCATATTCGGCTTTTGGGATATAAAGAATAACCGCATTGACTTTCAACATACCTTTTTAACAGATGATACAGAAAAAGATAGAGTCTTAGTAGGTATGGATTTTTTACAACAACATACCATTACATTTAATGACACAACCGTTACAATTAATTCAACAGTCTTTCCACGCTATTATGGTCACTTTTATAGTTATATTCAAATTGAACTTTATGTCCCAACTTATGAACCAATACCCGAACACGCACTATGTGATACTGACAGTGATATATGTATTTGTGAACAATGGTTATTGATATCCCATATACCTCTTCATCATTCAAATATCCTTCTTGATACGTTTAATGCCCTTTGTACAATTTCTACATATTGGGCTGATCAATATATTTTTCTCAATAAAACCCTTATTAAAATACCAAAATGGTGCTTTAACAAGAATGGTCCCGATTTTATCCTTGGTAATAATTTTTCAAATCTATGCATTATTTTACCCAATTTACCATCTCAACTCCTTACACCACAGAACCCTCCTCTCTTGCCCTTTTATTCCTTCCCCACTCTCTCACCCTGCCGACTCTCCACCCCCATTTCACAGCCATCATGGTGATTTGGATAAATTTATTCAAACCCACCTCTCCAAACCCTCCACTTTATGCTTCTCCATCAATCTTGATAAATTAAGTACACTTTGACATTTTGCTGAAACCTTATTTTCAAAATCATTTTTTGACAATCCTTTACAATTTTGGACATAAGATGAACCTGGCAAACATATTGAACCCTTAAACCCCTCTTTAATTATTCTTGTTCGACTTATGAAATATATCAGCGACGATAAACTTGAATTTTGAACCCAACTCGCTGAGTTACTACAGTTACAACTCATCTCACATAGTACTAGTCCACATAGCAATCCCTCTTTAATTATTCTTGTTTGATTTTGAGGAGTTGGAATTCATCTAGTTGCTGTTGGAGGCATAAATATTTGTCTAGTCGTGCTTTCGAGTTTGAGTACTTGAACTGGCTCGTGTACTAGCTTGAGCTTGTGTACTAGCTTGAGTAGTAGTTGTGGTAAGTGGTCTATCTAAAGATGGAGTTTGAGGAGTATTCATATGGTTTTATAGAAAACACTCTAATAGGAATTTGTAAAAAGTGGTTTCTAGGCTTAAGTTTCGATCAAAAACAAAATATTAGATCTACTTGTTTAGCGGAACGAACCCTTCATACCCCTGGTAGATGGCTTGTAATTTATGCAAATTTTATTAAAAGCCAATTTCTTAGGTATACTATAAAATATAACAACAAGATGAAAAGCAAAAAACAATCAGAAATTATAAAACAAAAATTAACCACTCTAGGTATATGTAACATCTGCTATTTACACGAATATAGTTGTGAATATCAGAAATACTTTTATAATATTTTAGCCACTGACCGACTCCTACACTTAGATACCTATTTTTACAAATTACCAGAACCTTACAATATTCATTGGAGCCAACAGTTTCTCCAAACTTATCCCAATGATATAACTCTAGGTAGTCGAATACAATTTGCTGAAGAAAGACTTGCTGATGCTTGTCAACCAATTAACCTACATAAACAAAATAAAAAATAAAAGCAATCTTTATGTTGTAACAAAATGGATTTTGTACATCAATGGGGTTTTATAAACTCACATAATACAACATCCTGTAAAGGACCAAATTGTCACAAAAAGAAAAAATTCTTTAGAAAACCTAATAAACAAAATTTGAATAATAAAAAATGAACTTTCTGAAAGAAACAATTTATGAAAAACCAAAAATTTCTAAATGTTGGTTATGCAAAGAAGTAGGACACTATGCAAACGGATGCCCTAAATGTTAAAAAATAGCAAATATAAAATCTATACAAATAATCAAAGAAAAAGACTTAGAACCCATATTTCATATCTTTGAAATTGAATCTGAAGATGAACTCTATGAATTAACTAACACTGAAGAAAAATTTATTAACTCAGCATGTTATGACGATACTGATTTAAATGAATACCTATATTCAGATTAATCATGTTAGACATAGAACAAATCTCTAAAACAGATACTATTATAGATGACCAATCAGAATATAATAGACACTTAACCCTTTCAGAAACTGAATATAAAAAGATTAGAAAATGAACATTATCTTTAGGAACTAAAGATTATTTTGATATGCCAATCTTAACATGGAATAGAACCGTATACTATACAATATGTCAAGGAGAGTGCCCAATTGAAATAACTAAAGCATAAGGTAGTACAAAAATTCCTTTATATAATTTATCTATGAGAAATCAGGATCTACAATAAATTTCACATCCCGAAAAATACAAACATGTATTTTTTTGGTGGCATTCAAATACTAATAAAAGAATATTTTAGAAAAAGAATTGATAGCCCTATCACATTATGGATTTATGATGACAGAATAATTTACTCGAAAAAAGATTCCTTATTAGGAGTTATTCAAGGAAACTTATGTTATCAATCTTTATTATTTAATTTACATCCAATTTATGCTATCAAGATTAACGATAGACATCAAGATCGAACATTAACACTAAAACACAAACTTGATCGAATACAATTATGACAAGGAAGTGTTGTTTATAGTATAACCTACCAAACAGCATATGCATACAATAATAACCATAATACAGTAATATTTAAACTTCAGAATGAACAAATTCATTTAGATCATCTACTCTCACAAATAAGACATACTATCCAACCCGATGAAGTATATTATGTAAATTTAACACGACCACCAGATAACCTCACTTTAGACTTCAACGAAAGTAGTTTACTCAATAAACTTTTTAATCAACCACAGAAACAATAAAGTTTTAATGAGATAAACAAGGATTTAATCATTCAACCTAGACGATCTGTAGATACCTGCAAAACACACTTTGCAAATAATCAATTACTATTACTATTATATATCTCCTGAAAAACGTATCTCAATATTACTAGACACAAGATCCCATCTCATATCGATACAACATTAGTACCTAATCTACAAATACCATGACCTAAACCTTATATCTATCGTGATTATCATGGTATAAATCATGCTGTCCCAATGAAATAAATATTCTATTCTTTTGGGATATACAAAATAACCAATGACTTTCAACATACCTTTTAACAAATGATACGTAAAAAAAGATAGAGTCTTAGTAGGTATGGATTTTTTACAACAACATACCATTACATTTAATGACACAACCGTTACAATTAATTCAATAGACTTTCCATATGAAGGTTCACTTTCATAGTTATATTCAAATTGAACTTTATGTCCCAACTTATGAACTAATGTGCACTCACATCTTGTTTGTAAAAAATGGTTATAGCCATTCCATATACCTCTTCATCATTCAAATCTCCTTCTTGATACATTTAGTGGCCTTCGTACAATTTCTATATATTGGGCTGATCAATATATTTTTCTCAATAATACCCTTATTAAAATACCCAAATTTTGGTGCCTTAATGAAAATGGTCACGATTTTATCCTTGGTAATAATTTATTCAAATCTATTCATTATTTTACCCAATTTACCGACCATCTCGAACTCCTTACGCCCTGTAACCACCTCCTCTCTTGCCCCTTTATTCCTTCCCCACACTCTAACCTTGCCAACTCTCCACCCCCATTTCACAGCCAGCGTGGTGATTTGGATAAACTTATTCAAACCCACCTCTCCAAACCCTCCACTTTACTCTATAAAATTTGAGTTATTTCTCAACTTTGCCCATATTCTAATTGTTTTATTTTCTCTACTCTTGACGTCATGATGACTACAATCTTCTCTTTGACTACGTATGTATGCTCTCTCTTATTAGTCTAGTATGCTTCCCTAAGTATTTTATCTTCTTGTGTAATATACACTATTCTATTATGTGGATTTTTGGAGATTTGACCCTGCTTGCTTCGGTTTATATTGTAGTCTTCTAAAACTCGTGGCTTTCTGAGGAAGATTCGGGCACAACACTTAATACCACAACCCTCTACGATTAATTTAGAATAACAGAGCACAGTCGATGTTCATTTCCTACTCATGGCGTAATCTAAAAATACACATAATAATATAGTATATATTATTGCAAGCAGACAAAATGATCTTACAAAAGCATATGAAAACATAAAATAAAAACTTGCAGACATAGTTATTAGAAGGGACTATAATACATGTTACTTCTCGGTATATAACTTAGGAAACTCACACGAGGACTCTCAGGTGAACTTAAGAAAAGAGGACTAGGCCAGCTTCATTTCTGCTCCCCTTGAATGTATGTTTTTGTGCTAATTTATAGACTCTTGTTGGTACTGCAAATAATTATTTTGCCTTTATTTTTCTGTCATTGTCTTCCTTTTTTTGGGAGTGGAGTGAATAATTGAGCTTATGTGCATCTTTATTTTCCTGAGTGAGAATCTTTCTTCTTTTCCTTTGAGTGGAGCTACTTTTGTCAATTCGCTTTACTTTAATTATATCTGCTATCAATAATTTGGTAGTGTTGTCACCTTTTGATAATCGTCAAGAATTCGTTACTTTTATGTCGTAATTCGTCACTTTTTAGTCTTTGTCAATAATTCGTCATTTTTTTTGTAGTGTTGTCAATAATTCTATTCCACTTGTGTTTGACGTTGTTCTAATCCTTCTCAAAAAGTTAGAAGTGTTTGTTTTTCTTGCAATAATTGTAATGATAGTCGTCGGTTTGTAATCTTGCACAAAATTTTTCTTTAACGATGGAGCTTTGATCATATTTTTTGAGAAGCATATTTAGCCATCTTTGGTATAACACTTCATGGATTCGTCTGGTAGGAGTCTTGCTATAGTTGTAGATAAATAATGTATCGCTGCAGTGATATACCCAAATATTTGCTGCATTTATTTTTTTAATTTCCATCCATATTTGAAATAAATCTTCATCCTTTTGTCATTGATAAAATGGTTTATCGGTCACATATTTTGGATAGAATGGTTCTCTCATCTTTGTTTTGTATCGAGAGATTGTCCCGGTATTTTTGGATAAGTCTGAAATAATTTTCTATATAAATTCCAATGTTTAACAACTGCTTGGAATGTTTCGATGGCTTCGTAGAGAACTTTTGGTAATTTTATAAGAGGCATAAAGTCTTCAAGATATATCATTCGAATTAATCTGGCTTCATATAATTCGTTTATAATGTTGGCATCAGTGATACCATAGATATATGCAACATGATATTTGCCATGTGTATGAAAATATTTTTGAGGATTAATTCGTTCTTGATATAAAGAGTATCTTTGCCAATCATTGGCTATCTCATATATTGTCTTCTTTGGAATCTCTTTTCAAGAATATGGGCAAAAGTGGTTGATAACTCTATTTCTGTATTTTCTAATATTTTCATATCATTTTCTGATGAGTTTGGTTTTATTTTTATGGCATTTTGTTGTAATGTTGTAATGGATGGTAATTTCTCTTCATCAACTTCTCCAAGGAGATATTTTTTCACATATATCTCAATGGAGAATGGATTATTTATTTTCAGAATTTAACACATTTTCACTAGTTTATGTTGATGATATTCTTTTTTTTAGTCACACTTTAACAACCCATATGAAACATCTCACCCTCTTTGCAAATAAAGCACATCAACACGAAATCATTTTAAGCAAAAAGAAAGCTATTTTTGTAACACCTGCCTTTGACTTTTTAGGATTAAAAATTGACAATGGCGCAGTCAAATTACAAGACCATATTTTACAAAAAATAGATAAATTTACAACTATCACCAATCAGAAAGATTTACAATGTTTTCTGGGTTGTATTAACTACACTGAAGCATTTATTCAAAATTTAGCTAGCTTTAGAGCACCCTTACAAAAGAAACTTTGAAAAAATGTACTTTTGACATGGGATAGCTCTGACCAACATACAACAAATAAAACAACGATGTAAATAACTAACCCTACCAACTAATGAAAAATTAATCATTGAAACCGATAGCTCAGATCTGGGGGCTATTTCAAAAGCTATATGACAAAATACAGAGGTCTTATGTCGATATGCTTCAGATACGTATACATCCGCCGAACAAAATATCATATCAATGAAAAGGAACTCCTAGCAATTAAAAAATCCATCAAAAAGTTTGAGTTATTTTTCAATGAACACTTTATTGTTAGAACTGATAATAAAACTGTTATTTCTTTTATAAAAGGAAAAATTATAGATTCTTTACCTAATAAATAATTAATTAGATGAAAAGTTGGTTTTTTGCTTATAATTTTGATATAGAATATATTGAAGGAAAAAGAAATGCTTTAGTTGATACTTTAACCCAAGAATTTTGTTGGTCATGAGTTCTCTCCCAGACAACGACTTCAAATTACCAAATACTCTCGACATGGAAACAAACTCTACAACCAAAGAATCAATAAAATCTGATGATCACAAAATTACTGGATATATTGAATTATTGGATCAACAACTGTGGAAGCTAGAATGTGAAATAGCATACAACAACCAATTATCGATCGAATTACAAAATGTAAAAAAATATCTCCTTGGAGAAGTTGATGAAGAGCAATTACCATCCATTACAACATTACAACAAAATGCCATAAAAAAAACCAAACTCATCAAAAAATGATATTAAAATATCAAAAAATACAAAAATAGAGTTATCAACCTCTTTTGCCCGTATTCTTAAAAAAGAGATTCCAAAGAAGACAATATATGAGTAGCCAATGATTGGAAAATATATCTTTATATCAAGAATGAATTAATCCTCAAATATATTTTCATACACATGGAAAATATCATGTTGCCTATATCTATGCTATCCGATGCCAACATTATAAACATTATAAGAAGCTGAATTAATTGGAATGATATATCTTAAAGACTTTACACCTCTTACAAAATTACCAAAAGTTATCTACAAAGCCATCGAAACATTCCAAGCTGTTGTCAAACATTGGAATTTATATATAAAATTATTTCGGAATTATCCAGAAAATACTAGAAGGACAAATATCTTTGATACAAATCAGAGAACCATTCTATCCAAAATATGTGACCGCTAAACAATTTTATCAATGACAAAAGAACAAAAATTTATTTCAAATATGGATGGAAACTAGAAAAATAGATGCAACAAATATTTGGGTATATCCGCGATACATTATTTATCAACACTACAAAGAGACTCCAACCGGATGAATCCACAGTGTTATACCAAAAATGGCTAAATATGCTTCACAAAATATGATCAATGGCAGTCATCAGGTTAAAGAAAAATTTTGTGCAAGATTACAAACCTACAAACTACATCAATGCAATTATTGCAAGAAAAAACAAACACTTCAGACTTTTTGAGAAGGATTACAACAACGTCAAACACAAGTGGAACAGAATTATTGATAGCACTACAGAAAAAATGACAACAATTATTGACAGCTCTATAGAAAAAGTGACAGCAATTATTGATAGCACTACAGAAAAAGTAACTGTAATTCTTGACAGCACTATCAAAAAGGTGGCAGTACTACCAAATTATTGATAGCAGATATAATTAAAGTAAAGAAAAATTGACAAAAGTAGCTCCACTCAAAGGAAAAGAAGAAAGATTCCCACTCAGGAAAATAAAGATGCACTTAAGCTCAATTATTCCTTACCACGAAGTTGTTCGGTATCAGAGCCTAAAAAAGATCAACAATGCAATGGTCATTGTTCATGTTTTTATACATCATCATATACATATGAATCCAATTTCCCTTCTTATGAGACAGAAATAAAAGCAAAACAAAAATTAAAGAAATGACTATTCCTAGAAGAATTAGAAGTCTGTTTCAGAGATCTGTTCTATGTCTGACTATATATATATATATATCCACATTCACAAAATCACACATGTTCTGATGCATTTTTTGGCACACTGTAATGCTTGGCAAAATAACGTGGTTAAGTATGCAATTGGGAATGTAATGCAAGGGGTGCAACACCAAAAAATATTATAAAAGTATTTTTGATATTCACAACTATATTCGTGTAAATAACAGATGTTACATATACCTAGAGTGGTTAATTTTTGTTTTGCAATTTTTGATTATATTTTAGCTTTTTCTTCTTCAGTGGTATATTTTATAGTATATCCAAGAAATTTTCTTTTAATAAAATCTGCATAAATTGCTGGCCATCTACCAGGGGTATGAATGATTCGTTCCGCTAAACAAGTAGATCTAATATTTTGTTTTTGATCGAAACTTAAGCCTAGAAACATTACTTACAGGATTGTATCACTTTTAAGGACTAGCTTGAGCGCAACTACAAGTTGAGAGCCATAATTATCTCTAAGGAATACTTAGTAGAACAACCATCCAATTTTATTAGAGTAATCCTTAGGCATGTATGCGATCCTCTTAAGACCAAAGAAGGTTAGGATATCTCCCTATCCCAAACCTCTAAGAAGATCATTTCTAAGATCAAGAAGCTTTCCTTGTAGGTGCTTGAAGTAGCTCAAACCTCCAACACCAAGGAAGTTTTGCTAGTTTCAAAGAACAACTCAAAGAGGGTGACACAATAGCGTGATAGCTCACCTTACTTTCCCGTGATAGTCCAAGATGGCGTGACCATCCGAGTCCACTCCCTCCAGTTATAGCCACCACCTCCCTACTAGGTCCTCTTCGCTGGAGCATTGTATCTGGATAAGGGCACTAAATCCCCTCCTCTTACTCTACTTGATTTTTATCATGTACCTCCACCCAAAAAAGTAATTAATAAAGAAAGATGATTATACTTATATATTGTTACTACTTTCTCTTGATTTTATTCTTATTGAAAGTTCTCAGAGTCTAAATGAAAATAATAGCTATAGTAGTTTCAATCCTTTCATTTCTGGTTTAGAGTTGAACTATCCTTCTTTGAATCAATCGGGTTCACCTCTTGAGATTGACTTGGAGTCAACTAACTCTAAGGATCCCATAGGAGAAGCTATAGGTATGCCTAATGAAATGTAGAACTTTCCACAAGCTCATCATTCCAAGAAGTCACTGAAGTCAAACTACACAGTGCCAAAGACCTATCTCCTAGGGTGGCAGCACCTCAGGATAAGGGTAAATAAGTCATTGGTTTGAGTGAGTAGATTGCCTCTCCATAGGATGCTCTATAAGTTTGACCAAGCTAGAGTTGATTACAATGTGCTAGCTCACCTTAAAAAGTTTATAGCTAAGTTAAGCATATACAATGCCCTTGTCTTATCCAAAGAGATGAGGGAATCTCTAATCTAGGCTTTACTTGATCTAGAGATATGCTTAGCTTAGCTGACCTAAAGAGGAGGCATGCCACTCGAAGGACATCTTAGGAGTTACATTTAGCGATGAAGACTTACTTTTAGGGATGATCGAGCACAATCCCCTCTTTACATTACAGTAGATGTTGGCAGATACAAGCTATCCAGAGTTCTGGTTGACCCAGGTGTATCAGTCAACATTATGAATCTAAGAACCCTTGCCTACTTGAGGATTGACATCTCCAAACTCCAAAAAGAAAGGATGATGTTAAGAAGATTCAATGTACAAGGTGAGAGGACCT
This sequence comes from Cymbidium sinense, assembly GCA_021442155.1. Lineage (NCBI taxonomy): Eukaryota > Viridiplantae > Streptophyta > Magnoliopsida > Asparagales > Orchidaceae > Cymbidium > Cymbidium sinense. Next base: position 308,980,949 of record CM038214.1, on the reverse strand, counting down.
TGTGGTGTTTATTTTTGGATGTATAGGATGGGGGTACTTTTTGAGGTGATTAGGTACAACATTAAGGTATGATGTACTATCTCAAAAGATAGAGACATCACCCTATAATGGACCTAATCATGTAATAAGGACATCTTAGTTATGTTGGGTCTTCGAATGTACCAAATATTTTCCCTCTACTTTATATGGATGAATCAAATAGGATTTATATTAAACTAGGTTCTTAAGTTCCCTATGGAGGCAAGCCTCCATAGTTAATTACATCTTAGGAAATGAAATTTCCTAAGGATACTCTCGATTAAAGTAGACAATTATCATCTCCAAAGATTTTAATGTTAGACTATCAATTGATTGGTTGTATTTGAAAAATCAATTGGGAAAGTTCAAGGAGAAGACTTATTTTTGGAATCAAATGAAATAAGTAAGAAATGCTCATGATATTAGGAAACCTAGTGAGCATTCCAATATATCCTATGGTTGGGCTTTATAATTTTGAAGTTGAGGAGATTTATATGTTTTGAGTTGAAATTTAAATAGATTATTAGGGCTTATAATCCACCAACACAAGGTTGTGAGAATGCCTAAGAGGTGAGGATTTATGCTCATTTCCCAAAGAAAATAGCTACCTCAGATCCTAAATATTAGGATCTTTAGTATGAGTTGATCTAAATCTAAGCAACAGTGGACATAAGAACCCAAAGAGAGAAAAGATGTCCCACTTACGGACTTATAACCTCCTGACTAGCCGCCAACTAAATCCTCCTACAATTTTAAAATCATGTAGCATGGTCTAATGAATTGCAAGATAACTAGGGTAGTAATTAAATTAGAAAGAGACTAAAGTCCTAAACACACTCCCTAAGAGACTAGAGCATGTGTGGTATGAGAATATGACTTAACCTATAGATGCAAAATACTTTCAAATTTTATTTCATTTTAGACACATCATTTTGATAGAGGCTTTAAGATTTTTTATGCCTAAATGCATGATGAAATATGTTTTTGGGTTAAATCAGCTAGATGAAGGTGATCTCCACCATAAGGGATGCCCTCAAAGGCAAGCATTCATTTATCGTGTAAGGATGTAGATCCTTAATGTTCAAGAGAGAAAGAATATGCATGCTTGATGTGAAACATACAACCATATAGCTAAGTGGTTGCTAAATCTTTTAATTATCTTATTTATGTCTTAAGCTTTATGATGAGGTTATAATTTGTTTAAAATTTTGTTATGAGTGATTAGTTGGGTAGAAAATTTGTTTTTATCCTAAGAGCTTAATCGTGTCCAAGCCACATTAAATCATCAATCATTTAAGAAACTATGTAAATAATGATGTCCTAATGCACAATGTAAACATAACATCAAATAATTATATAAACTATCATAAAAGAATAAAAGGTGCGGTCGGTACCTCCTTTCAAGAGAAAAGATGGGTAGGCGTCTACCTTTATACAACCGAATATGAAAGAATAATTATAATTGTATTAAATGCTATGGGGGTCTTCTTTTTCCATATCTCCATTTATGATTTGGTTCTTTCTTTGATTTGGATGGTGCTTGCTTCAAAAGCATCACAAGGCACCCCAGGAATAAGCCTTCTCGCCATTGCTCATTCTAATCTCCCATAGCACTAATCCTAATTCCAATTGTGAAAATTACATGTTTGTGGGAAATATAAATCTAACTACAGCTACAAAATAGAGGTTAGCTAAATAAACATATAATCCCATGCAATTGTATTTAAAATTTGGACTTAGCATCGTACACATGGGTAACTAAGCCCACCTGTCCTAACTTAGATTATGCTTAATTATTTAAGCAACCTGCAAAAAGAGCATTCACATTTATTTTTAAGCAACCATTAAGCATAATCTCCTATAGAAAATATGATTAGGCTAATATTGGCCTATCATCCAGTCTAAGAAGCATACACCCTAACATCCAATCTAAAATAATACATCATAAAACTAAACATGAGGAAAGAGAACTCAACATTCATCACTTAAGTTATAACCACATGCATTTTTTATGTATTTATAACTAGCATCATAACACATATTATTATTCATTTATAAGCTTTTGAAAAAAAATATTTAGATTTAATAGTGATAATACACATATATTATATTAAATCAACACATGCAAGCATACAAAAAGGAAATCTAATTTATTTTACTTGATTTTGAAAAGATGAATGCATGAATTCAAATGACATACCAAATTTAACATGATTGGAAGGAGGACAATCAAATATAAGCATGTGATTCATTCAATAAAACTAGTTCTTAAGGACAATCAAGTCAAATAAGATTATTTAAAGCAAACGAATGCTTCTTTTTTAATTAAGTTTTGGATTTGATTTGATTTAAAGAGGAGAAGAGGAATTATAACTTGTTATTTTAAACACATTCCCACATTAATGATTTGATTTAATTTAAATAAAATCTAATTAAGTTGATTTTATGGGTTAATTAAGTTGAACCTTTAATTAGATGAATTAATTACTCTTACCTATGTCACCTTAAAGTAATTAAATAATTATGAGCCAACATGATATGCATGGAAAATAAACTTGCAATGATCCTAGGAAATAAAAGGGGCCTAATGTAATTGGCTCATAATTTATAGTTAATTAGATTAAGGGACTTAATTAATTACTTTTATGGTTTTCCCACATATGTGTACTAACCATAATTTCATTAAACTTCTTTAGGTTATTAAACACCTAAAGATCTACCCCATGATTTTAATTAAGATTAAGGTCTGATTATGATTTTAATTTGATTAAGTGATTTAGTTGATTAGTTAAATCTTAATTCATTCCATTTTAAAAATGGGTGAATTGATCTTAGGGAAAGGGATCCCAACACTATTCCTTAGTTCACGTAATGTTGAACAATGATTTATAAACTTAATTAATGAATTTATTATTGTTCATGTGATTAATTAATCATTAATTAACTTTAAAAAGTAGTTAAGGTTTAATTAGTCAATTTTCTTAATGTGAGTAATAAATCCCAAGGAAATAATGGGAGAGAGGTTATCCCATTAAATTAAACCATAAAATTTGGGATTACTTGCTCAATTAAGAAATAATTAAGATAAATTATTTTTGCAATTAAACCTTAATTACTATCAAAATTAGTTAAGATTATTTTTAATTAATTCTCTTCTGAAATACCTTTAAAATGAGCATTTATTTGCATTCTTTTTTGTTTATATATATATGATTTTTTATGATTTTAAAAGTTTAGCTATTAAAATTATTAATTAAACTAATTAAAGCCTAATCATGTTGGTGCAATGTGGCGTGTTGATGTGGCACACTTTTCACGTGGTGCCATGGGATTGACTTCTTAAAACTTATCTGGCTCAACACCTACGTGATGACGGCGGATGCGCTTTCTTGTCCACCATTCGATCTAAGATCGGATGGCTATGATTAATCCCATAACTTTATAGGATTAATTTAGATCAATCTAGCAGATCTAATAATGATAGTCTATTTTGATCATGCTGAATAGATGGTGCATGATCTAACATCACAGTAGTGAAGGAGAATGGAGTATGTCTATTATTGCTCACATGATCAAAGCTTACCTGAGCTTAGATTAACTCCAAAAGTATCCCACACCTTCACGACATCAATCAGGGGAGATATGATGGTTAAGATCACATGAGATGCATGTTTTCTTTAAAAAGCTCCAACCCATTTTTGCATAAGGATCAATTTTGGAAGCAAACCTAGCCAGAGCTCAAGACTGGTAGCTCGAACGATTGAGGAAGCTTCTTCTAGTGGAGACAAAGCCCTATTGAGTAGTATTTGGATCAATTCCTCGGTGTTCACTCAAAAGGCCATGAACCAATGATTTGTAGCTTGATTTTGATTAAAGTCACATCTCGGTGCTTAGGAGGAGATGATTCGTTCTTCTGAGGCCTAAGGAAGGTGCGTGCAAAGTTAATTTGAGTTTGATGGAGAAATGGGGAAGTTATGTATGAAATGAAGTGTCCTTTTTTTGGATGGATAGGAATGGCATTTTTTGATCGAGGAATGAGCTTGAGAGCTTAGGGAATGGCTCTAGTGGCTCATCTTGGGTAGCTAGGGCTCTAAGGAGTGATTTTTATGTGCGTTTGAGTGGAAATGAGGGGTATACTCCCCTTCATCTTGATCAGACAATGGGATCAAGTTTGGCTTCTATTGGTCATCCTACCATCTCAGGGGTCATGGGTGGAGGGAGGAGTTGGTTCAGCTTGGTTGGTTGAAGGTGCTGAGGTGGATAGCAAGGAGGAAACATGGGTGTCCTATGGGGTTCAAATGCTCCAACAGGGAGGGTGAGGGATTTCACCTCCCATGGGTCATGGCTGACTCAACCACCCCTTGGGTCAGGTTGGACAGTGTCTTAGATTCCTAGGTGGACCATTGGGAGAGTACCAACTAGCCAAGGAATGGAAATGACCACTTACATGTGATTTTCTCATGTGATGCCCTTGACCCAAGGGTAGAATGATCATTTGGCATTGGATTTAATTTGGGTAGATTTGAAATGAGTCGAAAGTGGGTTAGCCCAAATTTCAAGTCAATTGGAGTTTATTTGGTTAGGTTTGGCTCAATTTGACTCATTTAGGTCAAATTGGGTTATGTTGGGTCAAGTTGACTAATTGGTCGAGTTCGGTCAAACCAAGGGCTGGGTCAAGTTCATATGATCATTTGGAATTTTTTTGGTTTATTTTGGTATATATTCAATTTTGGCTAATTTGAATTCATTTGGGTCAAATGGGTTAAGTTGATCAATTTGACCAAATTGGCCAAATTAGCTTGGGTTGGGTGTTGGTTTGGGTTTAGTTGACTAATTTTAGATGATTATAGGCTTTGGTTTCAATTAATTTTGAATTGGTTTTGATTTAGGCCAACTTGAACCTTTAGGTCAATTTGGGCTAAGTAGGTCAATTAGGTTCAATTGGGTCCAATCATGGATTTGGTCAAGTTCAATAATCAATTTGGAATGGACTTGAGCCATTGGTAGCAATCAATTTGGTTTATATTTTGATTTAACCCAATTTGGTTTTTAGGTAAATTTGGATCAACTTGGGTCAAGAGCCAATTGGCTTTGGTTTGACTCAATTGAAAGTTAAGTCATATTAAAATATTAATTTTGATTTGGCATGAATCATTGGTTTTAAAGGATTTGGATTAGGTTGCAATTTGGCTAGTTTGGATTTATATGGGTTAAGGGGTTGACTTTGTTTGGCCCAATTTGTGACAATTGATCAACCTAGGGTGATCAACAATCACATGGGAGGTTTTGATGGGCTTGGTTCAATCTAATTTGGGTACGACTAAAACTTAGCTCAAATAGGTCCAATTGTCCACTTTGGGTCAAGTGGAATAATTGGGTTTAGTTGGCATAATTTTTGGTTCAGTTTGATTTAGTTGAGTTTTTATATGAATTTAGGATTGATATATAAATTCAATTGCAATTAACAGGTTCAAATTGGTTTTGGTTCATTTGAACATTTCAAGTCAAAAGGGTTAAGTTGGGTTTGACAGGTTGATTTTGGTTTAACTTGATGATTATAGATTTCATTTATATTTATAAATATGATTGAAGGTATGATTGATTCATGAGAAAATCAATTGAATTTGGGTTTTGGAATGAAGGAATTTGGCTAAGTCCATGGAGTTTAGTCATGTGGCTTAGGTTTGGATTTTGAATTGGTTTGATTTAGTTTTGATGATATAAATGTATATTTCACTTAAGTTTGTGAAGATGATTAAAAATATGATTAATTTGTGAGAAAATAAACTGAGTTTGACTTGATTTGGATTAATATTTGGCTAAGTCAATGGGATAGGTCATATGGCTTAGAAGGGTTTTGATTTAATTTGACTTAGTTTTGATCATTTGAATGTAAATTTGATTTATATTTAGGAAGATGATTGAAGATATAAGTTAATTATGAGAAAATCATTTGATTTTGGATTGATTTGGATTAAGATTTGGCTAAGTCCATTGGATAGGTCATATGGTTTTGGTAGGGTTTCAAGTTTTGATTTGATCATGGACTTCAATAATTTGGTTTTGGAATTTGGGTTTAGATTTGGATTTGAATTTGATGTTTGAATTGAACTTGAGGTTTGGTTTGAGAAGGTGAACATGGATTGGATTTGGGTTATAGGGTAAGTGGATTATTCTAATCCCTAAGGCATAACATAATCCTATGGTTAACCCTTCTAAGTCTTTAGGCTTAGGTTAAGTGTTTACCTAATTGTTAGAAGTGCCTTATGACTAGGGAATTCTTAGTGTCTAGAAGACTCCTAAGTCTAAGATGGGAAGATTAAATCCACACTCCAAAAGTGAGGTCAACAAGCCTTAAGCTCCATAGTGTTGCCCTTGGAGATGGATGATTGGAAGACTGAAGCCAAGTTTCACATTATAGACTCGGATACATCTTTGAACACTTTGTTTGGGAGATAATGGATACATGAGAACAACATAGCTCCATCCTCTCTACATCAGTGTATGAAGTTCAAGAGAGGTTGGATCATCTACTATGTCAAAGGAGATCTCAAGCCATTTATAGTTCATGAGGTTGGCATATATGAGGATGTAGCTTATTACCTCCCTCAAAATCAATAACTTTAATCTCATGAACTTGGACAAAGTTTAAAATTAAAATAAGAAGAAAAAAAAGGAAAGGAAAGAGAAAAATAAAAATAAAAGAAAATTGTAAATGAAAAATAAAATAAAAGGGAGCAGAAATAGACATGGAGGAGAAACTGGAGCTTGACATTAGATTCCACCCTCAGTTCATTACTCCATTCAAACATATGGGTAGGATGAACTAACCTCCACCAGGTAGAGGGAGAGGCCAGTTCAGAGGCAGTCCTAGGGGTGGAAAACCTCATTATTACCCACCCAATAGAAGATATGTCCTAGCTACCATGAGTACACCTGCTATCCACATAGACTTAAAATATAGCTCATAGATTGAGTCTTATATAATTAGCACACTAGCTGGCTCTTCTCAGCAGTAGATTCCCTTGGAGGTGACACTTGAGCTAGATAGCGATGAAGACCATGCTCCAAAGCAAAGCATAAGTGTATCCAAGTCTAGATGTGAAACAATTAGGCATCAATTGGGAACCTTAGCTCTAACCCACTTTCCTCTCAAAAAACTGAAGGTTTGGTAGTTAAGGAATCCCCTAAGTCATCCATAGGTGTGAAGACCTTTCTAGAAGCATCATTCTCAAGTCAAGAAGTTTATGTAGAACTTGAGGATGATTCATATAAATATTTAATAGAATTTCCTTTTGATTGGTAGTTGCCTTGTGGTCATAATTTATAAAAGACAGGGTTAATCTCACATACTTGGTCAAAGCACAGGTCAGACTACTTCGAAATAATATGGAAGAATAAATGCAAAAGCTCTCAATCAAGACTAGGACTAGGATTCAGAATAATGGGTCCAGTCGATGATGACGATTGCAGCTTAGTCATCACCAATCATTTGGAATCTGATAGGTTCTTTTCAAATACTTTAACTCATATAAGGAGCTATGCTTAGAAACTTTAGATGATCTAGATGATTTTAAAGTCAAAGATTCAATGCTAAAGTTCAAAGAAGAGATCAAGTCAACCATCCATGAGCTCAAGAAAATCAACTTAGAACAAGAAGATCCACGCATACATCGCTCTTTGTTGAATGAAACTAATGACTTAGTTAGGCTATTATTGAGTTTGAGAAGCTTTGCATGAAGTTATAAAGAGATGCCTGGATTGGCTCCTGACATAGAGGTCCATAAACTAACAATAGAGCCTACTGTTAACCCTATCAAGCAAGGTCCTAGATGCATGCGATTAGACATAAAAAATAGGTCATTTATGAGGTCAAGAAATTGATTGATTGGCTTCATAAGAAAAATCCCTACTTGGTTGTAGCATCATCCAATTAAGAAAAATGGTCAAATTCACATATGCATCAATTTTAGGATTTAAATAAGGCAAGTCCAAAAGATGAATTTTCACTACCAATCCTGGAACTTATGGTAGACATTGCCTCATCTCATGTATTCTTCTCTTTCATGAATGGCTCATCTAGATATAACCAAATAAAGATGGCCACTGAATATAAAAGAAACACTGCTTTTAGAACCCCGATCAAAAACTATTGTTATAATGTCATGCCTTTCACCCTTAAAAATGTCGAAGCTACATACCAGCGAGCTATGACTCGAATCTTCAATGAACTCATTCATCACCTAGTTGAGTGCTATGTCGATGATCTCGTGGTCAAAAGTAGAGAAAAGGAAGACCATCTCTTTGACTTGAGAGTAGTTTTTGAATAGTTAATATAGTTTAACCTCAAAAGGAACACCCTGAAGTGTTCATTTGGAGTACCTTCAAGAAAATTCTTTGGGTTTATTATTCGACACTAGGGAATCAAAATTAATCTGGAGAAGATCAAGGCGATATTAGAAATGCCACCCCAAAGTTTAACGCGAGATCATTCTAAGGGTTGCCATATCTAAATTTCTTTATATCCAACCTATCAGGAAGATGTCAGCCATTCTTAGCACTTGTCAAAAAGGATGCTAAGTTTAAGTGGGATGACAAGTGTGAGCATGCCTTTGAAGACATTAGGCATTACCTGATGATGCTGTCAGTTCTATCAGCCCCTATCCTGAGTAAGCTGCTTATACTTTACACTGTTGTGTTAGATGACTCCCTTGGTGCTTTGTTGGCCCAAACCAATGTTGAAGGGAAAGATAATGCACTCTACTACCAAAATCATCATCTAATCCCTGCTGAGGATAATTATCCACCCATTGAGAAGCATTGCCTAGCTTTAATCTTTGCATCATAAAAGCTACAACACTACATGTTTCCTCATAAGGTGAACTTAATCTCTAGGATCAATCCACTATAGTATCTCATGACACGGCCGATGCCATCCATACGGTTGGCATGATGGTCCATGATCCTCTCTTAGTTTGACATTACCTTCGTACTCCTCCGTGCGATGAAAGAATAAGCACTAGCAAATTTCTTAGTAGCACACCCACTTCCTGCTAACTCTCTGCTTAGTGATGATCTCCCTGATGAACAAATCATGAACATAGGGGATACTAGCATTCACCACTGGGAGATGTACTTTGATGGAGTAGCTTCCTCCGAAAGAGGAGAAGAACCATAATCTACTATTCTAGGAAAGGCAGGGTAGGAATAGTTCTCTTAATTCTAGATTATGATATGATGAAATTCTCATCATCATCCAATCTTTGCACTAACAATGAAGTAAAATATGAGGCTTTGATTGTCAGTCTAGAGTTAGCCATTACTCTAAGCATCTAAAACATCAACATCTTCAAGGATTCTGAGCTAGTTATCAACCAAATTGATGTTTTAAAGCCAAAGCTCCATCACTATGGGGATACCACACCACAAATAGAACTCCAACTCAATCTGCTCCCTTCTCCTCAATGTACAAGTCTGAAGCCATTCAACCATTAGAAGTCCAACTCCCATCACTAAGGATAGCTGTGGGTAGCAAAATCACACCAGAACAGAATGTTAAGTTACAGTTAGAAGAGCTCAAAGGTTTAGAAGAGAGATGTCTATGAGCATGCCAAAACTTTGAGTTCTAAGGAGATCGATTCAAGCTCACAACAAGTTGGTCCATCCTAGAGCTTTTCAAGTAAGAGAGCTTATTTTAGTTCTAAGGAGATTGATTGTTGCCCGTCCTAAGATGGGAGGCAAGTTTGAACTCACTTAGGAAGGCCCTATTATCATAGAGAAGGCCTACCAAGGAGGATCTTATCAGCTTATTAATCATAAGGGAGAGCACACAATGCTTCCAATCAATGAGCTCTACTTAAAGAAATATTATAAATCATGAATAGTTCCCCTTTCCTAGTAACCACCCATGTGGTTGGAGAATCTGTTCAATGGATATGCAGATTCTCCCTTGGTCTAGTAAATCTAACATAGGTCAAGGCCTACATAGCCCCTTCTTAGTATGGTCCCTCGCACACCAACAAGGTCCATGCAAACATATAAATAAAATATATATTCACTTGTGGATTAAGAGGACAACCATAGTGGTACCATTTCCCAAGCAGACATCCTATCTTTAGGCGGTGTCAACAAAACTCCCAGAATCACTACTCTTGAGTTGATATAAGTCCATAGTGCCATTCTCGAGTCACCCCTAAGTTAGATTTGATTTCTTTGCTACCAATAGGTCACTCTGCTTGCTCATTGCTTTAGAAGATGTAAGTCTGCCTTCTTCCTAGCATAGCTAGTAGACTATCCCTTTGGATTTGTAAATGAGAGATAGGCCCTTCTCACTTGGTCCATTGCAGGTCCATTAAATCTATCAAATTCGACTGAGCTCACATACCTAGCGGATATGCCTTCAATTCAAAATCAAACTAGACCAAACAGACCATTTCAAATCACATGAAATTAAGATAAATTTAATATTGACTACTTTTGAGTTGACATATGTCCTCAGCGACATTCACTCGAGTCCCTAGGTCGTTTGATTTTGTGCATCCAATAGGTCACCCTTATGGTTGTTTTTCACTTTAGAAGATGTAAGTCCTTCTTCTTCCCAGCACCATGCACTAAAAGGAGGTTGGCTAGCTATATCACATTAGACTATCCCTTTGGATTTGTAAGTAAGGTAGGCAAGTGTCTAGCCCCTTCTGGTTCATCAGATAGGTCTATACATTAACTCAGATTAAATTAAACTAAATCTTATTTTCCTAGTGAAGTTAAATCACACCCTTCTCATTACAAATCATATATGTATAAGTCAAGCAAATAAATCAAATTCAAAACCAACCTCCTTAGTGGAGCAAAACTAAACCAACTCCCCAATACAGTCTAAATCAAAGAGATCTAAGCAAACTCTTATTCCCAGTAGATACATCCCCAAAAAAATCTGTAAAATCAAACTCAAATCCCAATCCCTAGTGGATAGCCTGAACCTGCTTTCTAAGTGGAAGGTTCATATATCCCCTCCCAATGGATTATAGATTCTTATCCCCGGTGGATCTTCTTTCCATAAATCATATAATCAAATCAAATTCAAACCTTATCCCATCATTTTCTTCTTCTATGCCCTCGTGACCCCTCACATGTGATGTCCAATGCATGTGTGATCCCCTAGCGGATCTCCTTCTATGTCCTTTACATGGAATTCTCCTCAAATCTTATTTATTCTCTAATGCACACCTTTAATACTTCAACCAAAAGTGTAACAATGTATTCATTCAAATTACATCATCATGACATTGTAATCAACATTTTATGATTTGTGATCTTGCAAGCTCAAACTAACTACACAATATCATGCTAAACATATTATAATGTGAATTAACACACTATATTATATTATAATATATGATGTTATATTATAATTTTCTATAATATAATGTATTGTCTAACATTACACGTCATTAGAATCACTTAAAAGGAACAAACAACAAAATTTTCTCAAAATAGGAATAATGTTCATTTTTGATGTAAAATTATTAATTTTATATTAGAAATGGTACAAAATAGCATAAATTCGGTGTTTATTTTTTCTATCTACTGTGAATTTGGCCAAATTCTTCCATCTTAACCCTCAAATTAACATTTTTGTGAGTTTTGACTTTATGTATTATGACAAAAGTAAAACATACTAAAATGTACAATAACATTTAGTAACACACCTCCACATTCAAGAATATGTGAAGTTATATTATTATGTACATTATATTTTAATATGCTTTCTTGTAATATATTATCTTACATTACACTTTAAAATGAATCACTTTAAGCAATAAAATTATAAAATTTGGTTCAAAATGAACATTTATTTTAAATGTTCAATTCTTTTGATTAAATGACACTCCATAGCACACCAAATGATGTTCTCTAAAGCTTACCTTAAATTTGGCCAAATCCCATCATCTCACTATAAATCAATATTTTATGAATTATACTAGTACAAACTCTACTACATCACACTAAAAACTAAAATATGCTAAACAACAAGTAGAAATACACAATAGTATGTTATAATGCATGATGCTACACTATGTTATGGCATCCTATATTATAATACACAATAACATATTATATTATATTATTATATTGCATATCACATCACAAGGTATTTCTTAAGATAAAAAATCATAAAATTAGTCTAAATAATAAAAACTATATATTTTAGTTGTATCACTTACATATTTTAAATTGAAACAATATATTATGATGCCATGCTCTACTATTATGAATTTGGCCAAATTCCACCATTCTAATGTCCAAATCAATATTTTATTAAATAATGCTGGTGTGACTACATGATTGTAAAATACTAAAAGAATTTAAAATGCTTAGAATAATATATTATGATATATGATGCTATATCTACAACATATAATATTTATTTTGAACATAAAATCTTACTTTTATACTACAAGTGGTGTAGCACACCTTTTACTACTAATTCCCACTTCAAATTTAACAAATTTCATCATTTGATTTTTTTAAATCAATATTTTAATGATTTATATTAATATAGACTATAGAGCATAATACCATAATATACTAAAACATTTCAAAACATCTTATAACATCCAAAAATGCATCACTACATGCTAAAATATATGATGCTACATTATTCTATAATATATGGAAATATAAAATAATTGGGGTTTGGGTCTAGGGTATTCAAATATCTAATAGTCAAGGTAATGTCTCTTGAAGACATTTTCTTTAGCTACCATAACTATGTTAGGATTAGGTCATTCTTTGGATCTACTCCTAATGACATCTTTATTCAAGGTTTAGGGTTTAGGGTTTAGGGATAGGGTTTAGTTTTAGTTTAGGGTTTAGGGTTTAGTATTAGTTTAAGGTTTAGGATTTAGGGTTTAGGATTTGGGGTTTAGGGTTTAGGGTTTATGGTTTAGGGTTTATGGTTTTAGGTTTTAGGGTTTATAGTTTATGGTTTTAGGGTTTAGGGTTTATGGTTTAGGGTTTTAGGGTATAAGGTTTAGGGTTTAAGGTTTAAGGTTTAGGTTTTTAGGTTTAGTGTTTAGGGTTTAGGGTTTTTAGGGTTTAAGGTTTAGGGTTTAGGTTTAGGATTTTTTAGGTTTATAATTTAAGATTTAGGTTTTTTTAATAAGAAGATTTTTTAACATTTCTTCTTTTGATTTCATCATCCAAGTAGCACCCCAAGTTTTCTAAAACACAAGTGATCACATAGGTCAAAATGAACATCCATAGCAAATAATAAAAACCCTAGATAATTAAAATAATATATTATAAATAGTTCCATAAGCATCAGTTGGCCATTCTTTTTCTATAGTTGTCATGAACCACCCCCTCTCGAGTAGCGGGATCCGCCATCTTATCTCTGATTTTTCCCTCCGCCACCACCATAGATGTAACCTCCATTGGTTTCCCTACCTCCATAAACACCACTACTCTAATCACCACCTCCATATCCACCTACCTCAGATCCACCCCACCACTATTTAACTACGCCTCCACCTCACTCTGATAGATCTAGACTAAAGCTAGTTGGCGGTGATGCTTCCATCAAGGTTCTACATTCTTAGTGTTTAGGGTTAGTTTAGGGTTTAGGATTTTGGTTTGGGGTTTAGGGTTTTAGGTTATAGGTTTTAGGGTTTAAGGTTTAGGGTTTAGGGTTTAGGGTATTAGGGTTTAGGGTTTAAAGTTTATGGTTTAGGGTTTAGGGTTTATGATTTAGGGTTTAGGGTTTAGGTTTAAGGGTTTATGTTTTAGGGTTTAGGGTTGTAGGTTTAGGGTTGTATGTTTAGGGTTTAGGGTTTAGGATTTTTTTTTAAAATTAAGTAATAAGTAAGTTTTGGTTTATTTTGTCTATTTTATTTATTATTTTTATTTAGGTTTATTTTTCATTTTACTTTAAGTTTAGTTTATTTATTTTAGATTTATTTATTTTATTTTAGGTTTTTGATTTTAGTTTATTTATTAGGTTTATGTTTATTTTGAGTTTAATTTATTTTTATCTTATGTTTTAGGTTTATGTTTTCTTTTAAGGTTTAGGCTTAAGTTTTCATTTTATTTTTGTAGGTTTAGGTTTTACATTTTTATTTTAAATTTATTTTTAGGTTTTATTTTGTTTGTTTAAGTCTTGGTTTAATTTTAGTTTATTTTATTTTATTTAGGTTAGGTCTAGGTTTAGGTTTAGTTTATTATAGGTTTAGATTTAGGTTTATTTATTTTAGTTTAGTTTATTTTAGTTTAGGTTTAGGTTTATTTTATTTGTTTATTTTATTTTTTATTTTAAGTTTAGGTTTTAGTTTAGGATATATTTTTTTATTTACTTTTAGGTTTATATTTAGGTTTAATTTTATTTAGTTTTTTTATTTTATTTTATTTATTTTATGTTTATTTTATTTTTATTTTAAGTTTATTTTATTTTATTTAGTTTTATTTTTAGTTTAGGTTAAGTTTTTTTTATTTTATTTTAGTTTAGTTTTTGTTTATTATTATTTTTATGTTTAGGTATAAGTTTAGGTTTTAGTTTTTATTTTATTTTATATTTTTATTTTATTTTGGTTTAGGTATTTTAATTTTTTTTAGGTTTTATTTAGTTTAGGTTTAGGTTTTTGGCCTTTTAGGGTTTAGGGTTAGTTTTGGGTTTAATGTTTGGGGTTTGGTGTTTAGGGTTTAGGGTTTAGGTTTAGGGTTTAGGTTTTAGGTTTAAGTTTGGTTTGGGGTTTAGGGTTTATGGTTTAAGGTTTTTTAATAGAACAAATTTAGATTAAATATTCTTCTTTTCAATTTCATCATGAAGTAGCACTCCAAGTTTTTTAAGACACAAGTGAGATTGATAAAAATGAGCACAGAGCTAATCAAAACCTAGATAAGTTGAACCATCTATACTAAAGAAATAGTTCCATAAGCAGCAGTCGTTGACCATTCTTGGTTCTAGTTCCCATCAAAACCACCCTAACCTCTTGACTAGCGGGTCCACCATCATATCCCCAATCTCTCCCTCCACCACCACCATGGCTGTAACCTTCATCAATCCTCCCGCCTTCGTAACCACCACTACTCTTACCACCACCTCCATATCCATTAGCCTCAGATCCACCCCACATGATAATTGCCTCCGCCTCCTTGATCTAGGCTTAATTGATGGTGATGTTCATGCCATCAAAGTTATGCCTATTCTTAAGGTTTAGGGTTAGTTTAGGGTGGGTTTAGTGTTTATGGTTTAGGGTTTGGGGTTTAGGGTTTAGGGTTGTAGGTTTTAGGGTTTAGGGTTTAGGGTTTAGGGTTTTAGGGTTTAGGGTTTAAGGCTTAGAGTTTAAGATTTTAGGGTTTAGGGTTTAAGGTGTAGGCTTTTATGGTTTCAGGTTTATGGTTTAGCATTATAAGGTTAGGGTTGTAGGTTTCAGGTTAGTTTTAGGGTTTAGGGTTTAGTGTTTTAAAATTAAATTAGTAGGTTTTAGGTTTATTCATTTATTTTTTAGTTTTAATTAATTTATTTTTTTTTTAATTTATGCTTATTTTTATTTTTATTTATTTCAGTTTATTTATTTTAGGTTTATTGATTTCAGTTTAGGTTTTTTATTTTAGTTTCTTTTATGTTTAAGTTTATTTTTTAGTTTATTTTATTTTATTTTAGGTTTAGGTTTAGGTTTTTAGTTTATTTTTTTTTAGGTTTAGGTTTTAGGTTTTTATTTTAGGTTTATTTTTAGGTTAAATTTTTTAGTTTAGGTTTAGGTTTATTTTTAGTTTATTTTATTTTATTTAGTTTTTTTGTTCACGTTTAGGTTTAGGTTTTATTTATTTTAGTTTAGGTTTAGGTTTATTTTATTTTGTTTATTTTATTTTTTATTTTATGTTTAATTTTTTTTAGTTTAGGGTTTAGGTTTTATTTATTATTTATTTTAAGTTTATTTTAGGTTTATCTTTTAGGTTTAGGTTTTATTTAGTTTTATTTTATTTTATTTTAGGTTTATTTTATTTTATTTTATGTTTAGTTTTAGTTTAAGTTTTTTATTCTTAAGTTAATTTATTTTTTAGTTTACTTTAAGATTTCATTTATTTTCTTTTAATTTTTTATTTTTAGTTTATTTTATTTTTATGTTTATGTTTAGGTTTTAGTTTAGGTTTTTATTTTATTTTATTTTATTTATTTTTTTTTGGTTTAGTTTTTTTAGTTATTTTATTATTAGGTTTTATTTAGTTTAAGTTTAAGTTTTTAGGTTTTTAGGCTTTTAGGGTTTAGGGTTTATGGTTTCAGGTTTAGGGCATAGGGTTTTAGGGTTTAGGGTTTTAGAGTTTAGGGTTTAGGGTTTAGGGTTAGGGTTTAGTTTTAAGGTTTAGGGTTTAAGTTTCTTTAGGGTTTAGGATTTTGAGTTTAGGTTTTATAGTTTAGGTTTAAATCTTAGGTTTAGGGTTTAAACTTTAGGGTTTAGGTTTTAGGTTTTAGGTTAATTTTAGGTTAGTAGTTTAGGTTTAGGTTTAGGAGTTTAGGGTTTAGTTAGGTTTAGGATTTAGGTTTAGTTAGTTTAAGGTTTAGTGTTTAGGTTTAGGGTTTTAGGTTTAGGGTTTAGGTTTGTAGTTTAGGTTTATGGTTTAGTTTATTTAAGTTTAGGTTTAGTTTTAAATTATTTTAGTATTTAGTTTATTTTTATTTATTTATTTATTATTTTTTATTTTTTATTTAGGTTCATTTTAATTATATTTAGTTTAGTTTATTTATTTTAGGTTTACTTATTTTAGTTTATTTTTTATTTTATTATATTTTTTAGGTTTAGGATTATTTTTTAGTTGAGTTTTATTTTTATTTTATTTTTTAGGTTTAGGTTTTATTTTTTATTTTTTTAGTTTAGGTTTAGTTTTTAGTTTATTTAGGATTTTATTTTAGGGTTTATTTTATTTTTTTAGTTTAGTTTAGGTTTTTATTTCTTTTATTTTAGTTTATTTTTATTTTTTTTGTTTTTTATTTTATTTTTAGGTTTAGGTTTTAGTTTAGGTTTTTATTTTATTTTATTTTTTATTTTATTTAGTTTTAGGTTTTTTATTTATTTTATTATCAGGTTTTATTTAGTTTAGGTTTAGGTTTTTAGGTATTTAAGGTTTAGGGTTTAGGGTTTAGGGTTTAGGGTTTTAGGGTTTAGGGTTTAGGGTATAATGTTTAGGCTTTAGGATTTAGGGTTTTGAGGGTTTAGGGTTAGCTTAGGCTTTAGGGTTAGTTCAGGGTTTATGGTTTAGGCTTTAAGATTTAGGGTTTTTAGGGTGTAGGGTTAGGGTTTAGGTTTAGGGTCTAGGGTTTAGGGTTTAGGGATAGTTTAGGGGTTAGGGTTTTGGGTTTAGGGTATAGGGTTTAGCTTATTTAGGTTTAGGGTTTAGGGTTTTAAAGTAAACTTAAATTTATTAAATTTATTTAGTTTTATTTATTTTATTTTATTTTAGGTTTATTTATTTTAGTTTAGGTTTTATTTTTATTTTTTAAGATTAGGATTTTATTATTAGTTTTTAGTTTTATTTTATTTTTTTTTAGTTTTATTTTATTTATTATTTTAGGTTTAGGTTAGGATTTTATTTTTATTTTTTAGTTTAGGTTTTAAGTTTATTTTTTAGTTTATTTTATTTATTTTATAGTTTAGGGTTTAGGTTTTAGTTTTAGGGTTAGGGTTAGGGTTTAGGATTTAGGTAGTTTAGTTTTTCTTTAGGGTTTAGGTTTAGGGTTACACATTTATAGTTGGTTTAGGTTTAAGTTTAGGTTTATTTAGAGTTTAGGGTTTAGGGTTTAGGTTTAGTTTAGGTTTAGGTTTAGGGTTTAAGTTTAGGGTTTAGTTTAGGTTTTAGGGTTTAGGGTTTAGGTTAATTTTAGGTTAGGTTAGGTTTTTTATATTTTATATTATTTATTATTTTATTAGGTTTAGGTTTTAAGATTTTTTTTTGTGTTTTTAGGTTTAGGGTTTTTAGGTTTAGAGTTAGGGTTTAGTTTTAGGGTTTAGGGTTTAGGGTTAGTTTTAGTGTTTAGGGTTTAGGATTTATGGATTAGGTTAGGTTTTGTGTTTAGGGTTTTTTTTAAATTAATTTTTGGTTTAGTTTTATTAGTATATTTAGTTAATTTTTTAATTAATTAATTTTTTTAATTTTTTTATTTAGGTTTATTTTTAATTTATATTTAGTTTATTTTATTTTAGTTTAGGTTTTTTATTTTAGTTTATTTTTTTGGTTTAGGTTTAGGTTTATGTTTATTTTTAGTTTAGTTTTATTTTTATTTTATTTTTTAGGTTTAGGTTTTATTTTTTTATTTTAGTTTATGTTTATGTTTTTATTTTATTTTTTTAGGTTTAGGTTTTAGGTTTTTATTTTAGGTTTACTTTTAAGTTTTATTTTTTAGTTGAGGTTTATGTTTATTTTTAGTTTATTTTATTTATTTTTGTTTAGGGTTTAGGTTTAGGTTTTATTTATTTTTTAGTTTAGTTTATGTTAGTTTAGGTTTAAGTTTATTTTATTTTATTTTTTTAGTTTTTTTTTTAGTTTAGGGTTTAGGTTTTATTTTATTTATTTTATTTTAGGTTTATTTTTTAGGTTTAGCTTTTATTTAGTTTTATTTTATTTTATTTTAGGTTTATTTTATTTTATTTTACATTTAGTTTTATGTTATTTAGGCTTTTATTTTTAGGTTTATTTTATTTTTTAGTTTATTTTAGGTTTTTATTTATTTTATTTTTGTTTTGGTTTTATTTTTTATTTTATTTTATTTTTACATTGAGGTTTAGGTTTAGGTTTATGTTTTAGTTTAGGTTTTTATTTTATTTATTTATTTTATTTAGGTTTAGGTTTTATTTATTTTAGGTTTTATTTATTTTAGGTTTAGGATTTTAGGTTTTTAGGGTTTATGGTTTAGGGTTTTAGGGTTTATGGTTTTAGGGTTTAGGATTTGGGGTTTAATGTTTAGGCTTTAGGGTTTAAGGTGTTTTTTAATTAACTAAATCGGTTGGTTTTGGTTTATTTAGTTTATTTTATTTTATTTCGGGTTTTTTTTTATTTGGTTTAGTTTATTTATTTTAGGTTAGGTTTTTTATCTTACTTTATTTTTTTAGGTTTAGTTTTAGGTTTATGCTTATTTTTTAGTTTAATTTTATTTCTTTTTTATTTTTTAGGTTGTGTGTTTATTTCTTTTATTTTGGTTTAGGTTTATGTTTTCATTTTATTTTTTTAGATTTATGTTTTAGGTTTTTATTTTAGGTTTATTTTTAGGTTTTATTATTTAGTTTAGGTTTGAGGTTATTTTTAGTTTATTTTAATTTATTTAGTTTAGGGTTTAGTTTATTTTATTTTTTTTAGTTTAGGTTTAGGTTTATTTATTTTAGTTTAGGTTTAGGTTTATTTTATTTTGTTTATTTTAGGTTTAGGTTTAGGTTGTATAATTTATTTATTTTAGGTTTATTTTTTAGGTTTAGATTTTTATTTTATTTTTATTTAGGTTTATTTTATTTTTATTTTTAAGTATAGTTTTTATTTTATTTAGGTTTTTTATTAGGTTTATTTTATTTTTTTGGTTTAGTTTAGGTTTTATTTATTTCATTTTAGTTTAGTTTTATTTTTTTTTTATTTACTTTTATGAGGTTTAGGTTTGGGTTTTTGTTTGATTTTATTTTTTTATTTTATTTAGGTGTAGGTTTTATTTATTTATTTTTATTTTTTGGTTTCATTTTGTTTAGGTTTTGGTTTTTAGGTTTTATAGGGTTTAGGGTTTAGGGTTGTAGGTTTTAGGATTTAGGGTTTAGGGTTTAAGGTTTAGGGTTTAGGGTTTAGGGTTGTAGGTTTAGGGTTCAGAGTTTAGGATTTAGTGTTTGGTTTTTGGGTTTAGGGTTCAGGGTTAGGGTTTTTTTATTTTTTTATTTTATTTTTTTAGATATTTTGTAAACTCATATGTTTATGCTTATTTAGTTTATTTTTTATATATTTTAGTTTATTTTATTATTTATTTTTATTTTGGTTTATTTTTATTTTTATTTAGTTTAGTTAATTTTTTTAGGTTTATTTATTTTTTAATTTTATTTATTTTTTAGTTTAGCTTTTAGTTTATTTTTAGTTTTATTGATTTTATTTAGGGTTTAGGTTATTATTTAGGTTTAGTTTATTTTATGTTTAGGTTTAGGTTTTATTTATTTTAGTTTAGGTATTTTAGTTTAGGTTTAGTTTATTTTATTTTATTTTAGGTTTATTTGGTGTTTTTTTAGTTAGGTTTAGGTTTTATTTTTATTTATTTTAGGTTTATTTTAGGCTTATTTTTTAGGTTTAGGTTTTTTATTTAGTTTTATTTTATTTTATTATAGGTTTATTTTATTTTATTTTAGGTAGTTTTATTTTATATAGGTTTTTTATTTTTTGTTTAGTTTAGGTTTTATTTATTTTATTCTAGTTTAGTTTATTTTTATTTTATTTTCTTTTTTAATTTTAGGTTTAGTTTTGGTTTTTTATTTTATTTTATTTATTTTGAAGGATTTTTTTTAATTATTTTATTAGATTTTATTTAGTTTAGGTTTAGGTTTTTAGTTTAGGGTTTAGGGTTAGTTAGGGTTTAGGGTTTTAATGTTTAGGTTTAGGTTTTAGGTTAGGTTTAAATTTAGGTTTAGGTTTAGGTTTAGTTTTTAGGTTCTTATTTTTTAGTTTAGGGTTTAGGTTTTCATTTTTTTAACATAGAACAAATTAGATTCACATTTCTTCTTTGCGATTTCATCCAAGTAACACAAGTTTTTTTAAGACACAAGAGACATAGATAAAATTGTTCATACATAGAGCAAATTAGAAACCCAAGATAACTAGAACCATCTCAATTGTAAAGATAGTTCCATAAGTAGTCGGATCGGTTGATTTCTCAGTTTTCAGACCACCCGGCCTCTCAGTAGTGGCATCCACCATCATATCCCGATCTCTCCTGCCACCACCATTGTAACATCGGTCTTTCTTGCCTCCATAACCATTGCTCGACCACCACCTCCATATATCACCTATGGATTCCCCACCACCACTATAACCACCTCGCCTTCTCCACCTAGATTGAGGCGTTGAGGTGATGTTCCTGTCGTCAAGGTTCTCCCCACTCATAGGTTTTAAGTTTATTGGGTTTTAAGGTTTACATTAATTTTTAATATATTTAGTTACTTTAGTTTTACTTTAGGTTTAGGGTTTGTGGCTTGGTTAGGGTTTAGGGTGGGTTTATGGTTTAGGTTTAGGTTTAGGGTTTTAGGGTTTTATGATTTTAGGGTTTAGGTTTAGGGTTAGGGTTTAGGTTTAAGTTTAGTTTAGGATTAGGTTTAGGTTAGGTTAGTTTTGATTTAAATTTAGTTTAAGTTTAGGGTTTAGGTTTTGAGGTTTAGGATTAGGGTTTAGTTTAGGTTTAAACTTTAGGTTTAGCTTTTTTAGGTTTAGGGTTTAGGGTTTAGGTTAGTTTAGGTTTAGGTTGGGTTTAGTTTAGGGTTTAGTTTAGGGTTTAGGGTTTAGGGTTTAGGTTTATTTTAGGTTTAGGGTTTAGGCTTTTTTTAAAAAAAATTAAGTATAGGTTTAGGTTTATTTAGTTTATTTTTTATTTTAGTTTATTTTATTTATATTTTATTTATTTTATTTTTATTTTATTTAGTTTAGTTTTTTTATTTTAGGTTTATTTACTTTAGTTTAGGTTATTTATTTTACTTTATCTTTTAGGTTTACATTTAGGTTTATGTTTGCTTTTTTAATTTAGTTTTATTTTTATTTTATTTTTTATTTTTAGGTTCAAGTTTAGGTTTTTATTTTATTTTTTTAGGTTTAGGTTTTAGGTTTTTATTTTAGGATTTTTATAGGTTTTATTTATTAGTTTAGGTATAGGTTTATTTTTAGTTTATTTTATTTTATTTAGTTTAGGGTTTAGGTTTAGGTTTAGGTTTTATTTATTTTAGTTTTGTTTATTTAGTTTAGGCTTAGGTTTATTTTATTTTGTTTATGTAGGTTTTTTTTTTAGTTTAGGCTTTTTTTAGTTTAGTGTTTAGGTTTTATTTTTATTTATTTTTTTGATTTATTTTTAGGTTTATTTTTTAAGTTTAGGTTTTTATTTAGTTTTTATTTTATTATATGTTTATTTTCTTTTAATTTTATGTTTAGTTTTTATTTTATTTATTTTTGTTTTTTATTTTTTGGTTTATTTTATGTTTTTAGTTTAGTTTAGGATTTTATTTATTTTATTTTAGTTTAGTTTTATTTTATTTTTTTTATTATTGTATTTAGGTTTAGGTTTATTTTATTTATTTTTTGGTTTTATTTAGTTTAGGTTTAGCTTTTTAGGTTTTTAGAGTTTAGGGTTTAGGGTTTAGGGTTTGGGGTTTGATTTAGGTTTTGAGTTTAGGTTTATTTAGGGTTTAGGGTTTCAGGGTTTCAGGGTTTAGGGTTTAGGGTTGTAGGTTTAGGGATCAAGGTTTAGGGTTTAAGGTTAATTTTAGGGTTTAGGGTTTAGAGCTAAGGTTTTATTTTAATTTTTTTATTTTTTTTAAATTAAGTAAACTTGTAGGTTTAGGTTTATTTAATTTATTTTTTATTTATTTTTATTTATTTTATTTTTTCATTTTATTTAGGTTTATTTTTATTTTTATTTAGTTTAATTTGTATATTTTATGTTTATTTATTTTAGTTTATTTTTTTAGGCTTAAGTTTATTTTTTAGTTTAGTTTTATTTTTATTTTATTTTCTTAGGTTTAGGTTTTATTTTTTAATTTTAGGTTTAGGTTTATGTTTTATTTTTTTTAGGTTTAGGTTTAGGTTTTATTTTAGGTATATTTTAAGTTTTATTTTTTTAGTTTAGGAATAGGTTTATTTTAGTTTATTTTATTTATTTTATTTAGGGTTTAGGTTTAGGTTTATGTTTATTTTAGGTTTAGGTTTAGGTTTTGTTTATTTTAGTTTAGCTTATTTTAGTTTAGGTTTATGTTTATTTTAATTTTATTTTAGGTTTAGGTTTTTTTTTAGTTTTGGGTTTAGGTTTTATTTTTTATTTATTTTTAGGTTTTATTTTTAGATTTATTTTTTAGGTTTAGGATTTTATTTTATTTTTGGTTTATTTTATTTTTATTTTAGGTTTAGTTTTTATTTTATTTATTTAAAACTTGTCGAATTAATCATGACATGAATCGAAAAAATTGTGTTAATTCTAGGAGTCGGAAATGACTCATTATATGGCTTTAATATAGTGAAAAAAAATGTGCAGTTTTTCATCGATGCCAGGTGCGGTTTTAAATAAGAGTTCCCATTTTATGGATGGATGATGGCAAAGAAGTTGAAACTAGAATTAGGTTAGAAACTTGGAATATAGGTACTCTTATAACTAATGGAATTAATAGATATTATGGTTCATAGGAAGATATATTTTATGTATTGAAGAAACTAAATGGGTTAGGGAGAAAGCCATGGAGATTGATAGTTTAGGTTTTAAACTTTGGTATTTAGGTAGAAGTCAAATTAGAAATGGCGTAGGTGTGATTATAGATAAAAGTTTGAAGGATAATGTTATAAATATTAATAGATGCAGAGATAGAATTATAGCTTTGAAGATTGTTGATACTAAGATTATCAATGTTATAAGTGTTTATGCTCCCCAAGTAGGTTTGGATGTAGGCTCAAAGAAAAATTTTGGAATGAATTAGAGATTAATACAAAAGATACCTCTTAAATAAAAAGTATTTATTGAAGGATATTTAAATGGACATGTTGGTAGAGTGGTAGATTTTAAAAGTATTCATGGTGGTTATAGATTTGGAGTGCCTAATGAAGAAGGTAGGACTATATTAGATTTTGCTTTAGCCTATAATTTTGTAATTGCTACTACATTATTTAAGAAAAGAGATGAACATATTATTACTTATAAAAATGGATCTAGTAAAACAAAGATTGATTATTTTCTAATAAGAAAAATAGATCATTTAGATTGTAAAGGTTGTAAGGTCATTCCAAGTGAAAATATAAATACCCAACATCGATTATTAGTCTTAGATTTTAAGATGAAAGATTGGAAGATAAAAATAAATCAAATTATTATTAGGATTAGATGGGGCACTTAAAAGCACTAATAAAAATATTTCTAAGGAAGCTACAAGAGCTTAAAATTTAGGATGTTCATAAGGAAGCTAATGTTATGGGAAAATGTAGCAAGTGAAATTAAGTAAGTTCTAAAATGTGCTTGGAGAATCAAAAGAAAAGCTTCTTTTAATTAAAATAGTTTGGTGGAGTGAGAATATGCAAGAAAAGATAAAAATAAAAGTGTTGTTATAAAACTTGGTTTAGATGTAAAACTTCGAGAATTTGGAAAAAATGCATGTAGAGATTCTAAGAAAGTAATATATGATGCAAAAAATTTAGCTTTTAGTGTTTTATACAATAGATTAGATACAAAGAAGGTGAAAGATGTATGCATAAGTTAGCTAACCAAAGATGGGAGAAGTAAAGATCTAGCTCAGAGGTGTATTAAGGATGAAAATCATAAAGTGCCTTTCTTAAAAGAATATTGAAAATAGGTGGATGAGGTATTTTGATAAACTTTTCAATGGAGGATCTAAAATATGATTGATTTTAACAACCTTAATACTTTAAACAAAATAGAGAATTTAATTTTATCATCATTAGTAAATCTGAAGTTAGAAGCGTTAAAGAAAATGAAATGTGAAAAAAATAGTAGGACGATGATATTCCAATAGAAGTGTGGAAATGTTTAGGAGATCAAGAATTTCTTGGCTTACATATTTTTAATGTTATTTTAAAGACTAAAAGATGCAGATAAGTGGAGAAAGAGTTTGTTGATTC
Source organism: Cymbidium sinense (assembly GCA_021442155.1). Classification (NCBI taxonomy): domain Eukaryota; kingdom Viridiplantae; phylum Streptophyta; class Magnoliopsida; order Asparagales; family Orchidaceae; genus Cymbidium; species Cymbidium sinense. The sequence goes on along the minus strand of CM038214.1, from coordinate 308,956,103 downwards.
TATATTTTATAATAAAGGTGATGCACAAGAGTGTGAAAATTATAGAAAAATTAAGTTAATGTGTCATTAAAATTATGGAGAGAGTAATTGAGCATAGGTTACGATGTGATACAAAAGTTTCTCACAATCAGTTTTGTTTCATGCCAGGTAGATCTACTAAAGATGTTATACATTTGTTAAGAGGTTTGATGGAGAAGTATAGAAAGCAAGGAGGATCTACATATGATATTTATTGATTTAGAAAGGTTATGATAAAGTTTGAAGAGTTGTTCTTTGGGAGTTCTAGAAAATAAAGGAGTTAATATAAGTTATATTCAATTCATTAAGGATATGTATACTATTACTGTGTCTAAACACAAGGAGGATTGACAAAATATTTTCTATTTCGTTGGATTACATCAAGGATTAGCTTTAAGCCCTTATCTTTTTCTTTAGTTATGGATGTTCTTACTAGGCATTTGGAAGATGTATCTTGGTGTATGCTTTTTTTTGATGACATTCTTCTTATTGATAAGACTAGAGGAGTCCAAGAGAAACTTGAATTATGGAGGTCAACCTTAGAGTCTAATGATTTTGTTTAAGTAGATCAAAAAATTGAATATATGGAGTGTAATTTTAGTTGTAGAAGTTATAGTGGGAGTGTTGTGACATTAGGTGAACAAGTCATTAAAATGAGAAGCGATCGGATATTTAGGCTCTATTATTCAAAATGATGGTGAAATAGATGGAGATGTTATTAGTAGAATTCAAGTTGGATGGTTGAAGTGGAGGAATGCATCGTGTGTGAAAGAAAAGTACCACTAAACTTAAGGGAAAATTTTATAAGATGGTGGTAAGACACATGATTGATCGAATGTTGGCCAATAAAAAGCATGAGACTAAGTTAAGTGTTGCGAGATGAGGATGTTCAGGTGGATGAGTGGCTTTATCTTAGAAATAAAATGGGAAATGAGTATGTTCGAGAAAAAGTTGAGTAGCTCTAGTGGCGATAAGATTAGAGAGTCACCTTAGATGGTTTGGCCACATAAAGCGTTGACCGTCCAATGACCCGGTTAGGAGAGTAGATGCATTAGATTTGCCTTATGTTAAGAAAGGTAGAGGTAGACCTAAAAAGACATGGTTAAGATGTATAAAAAATGACCTTAGTATACTTGAATTAAATGAGAATTTGACACATAATAGGAACCAATGGAGATAAAGGATTCATGTAGTGACCCCATGATTGGATAAAGGCTTGTTGTTGTTGTTCTTGTGTTGTAGGTTTTTTTATTTTTAGTTTAGTATAGGTTTTATTTATTTATTTTATTTTATTTTTTTAGGTTTAGGTTTAGGTTTTAGGTAATTATTATTAATATTTTTATTTATTTTTGGTTTAGGTTTATTTATTTATCTTATTTTTAGGTATTATTTTTCTTAGTTTTAGGTTATTAGCTTTTTTTTTTTAGGGTTTAGGGTTAGTTGAGGTTTAGGGTTTAGGGTTTTTAGGTTTAGGGTTTAGGGTTTAGGTTTAGGGTTTAGGGTTTAGGGTTTTAGGGTTTAGGTTTTAGGTTTAGGGTTTAGGTTTAGGGTTTAGGTTTTAGGGTTTAGAGTTTAGGGTTTAGGGTTTAGGGTTTAGAGTTTTTTTGGTTTAGGGTTTAGGGTTTAGGGTTTAGGTTTAGGTTTAGGGTTGGGTTTTAGTTTAGGGTTTTAGGTTTTGGTTTTTTTTAACAAAGAATAAATTTAGATTCAACATTTCTTTTCAATTTCATCAACAAGTAACACACCATGTTTTCTATGACATAAGTGATTACATAGATAAAAATGAGCATGCATAGAGCAAATCAAAACCTAGATAACTAGAAGTCTCTCTTATAAAGACCTTCCATAGCGGTAGATCGGATCGGTGTTCTTCAATTTTTCGTGCCAGAACCACCCCTAGTAGCGGGATCCACCATCATATCCACGATTTCTCCCTCAGCCACCACCATGGTATAACTCTCCTCATCCATAACCACTTGCTCATACCACCACCTCATATTTACCATCACCTCAGTCCCCACCACAGCTATAATAGCCACCACCTCCTTCTCCATTCTTAAATATATAGACTAAGCTTGGTTGATGGTGATGTTCACAATTCGCTTCACCCATTCTTAGGGTTTAGGTTTATTAGGTTTTAGGGTTTAGGGTTTATTTTTAATTTATTTTTGTTACTTTAGGTTTAGGTTTAAGGGTTTGGGGTTTAGGGATGATAATTTTAGGGTTAGGGTTTAGGGTTTTGTGGTTTACACACTTGGTTTAGGGTTTAAGGTTAGTATAGTGGTTTATGGTTTTAGTGTTTAGGGTTTTGGGGTTTATGGATTAGGGTTAGGGTGGGTTTAGGGTTTAGTGTTTTAGCAAGGGTTTAGTGTTTAGGGCTTAGGGTTTAGGGTTTCTCTGGGTTTAGGGTTTAGTCTGGTTTACAAATTTTATGGTTTAGGGTGTGCAGGCTTTATAGGTTAGTTTGGGTTTAGGTTTTAGGGTTTTAGGGTTTAAGTTTTATAGGGTTTTAGCATAGTGAGTGTTAAGGGTTTAGTGTAAAGTTAGGGTTAGATGGTTTAGGGTTTAAGTTTGGGTGGAAGTTTTAGGATTTTGGGTTTAGGATTAGTTTAAAATTTACAGTTTATGGTTTTAGGGTTTAGGCAGTGTGTAGGTAGAGGTTTTGGTTAGCAGTAGTTCCCAAGGTTTAGGGTTTAGGGTTTTGTAAAATTACAAACCAAGAAGGATTTATTTATTTAGTTTAGTTTATTTTATTTTTTTTATTATTTAGGTTTATTTTTTATTTAGTTTAGTTCATTTATTTGTGATTATTATTTATTTTAGTTAGTTTTATTTTAATTTATTCTTTTTGGTTTAGGTTTTGCATGCTTTATCTTTATCTTTAGTTTAGTTTTATTTTATTTTTTTTATTTTTTAGCCTTAGTTTAATTTTATTTTTTAGGTTTAGATTTAGGTTTTATTTTATTTTTTATATTTAGGTTTTTCATTTTAGGTTTGTTTTTATGTTTTATTCTTTAATTTAGGTTTATATTTATTTTTAATTAATTTTATTTTAATTAGTTTTTTTAGGTTTAGGTTTAGGTTTAGGTTTAATTAATTTTAGTTTAGCTTGTTTTAGTTTAGGTTTTGGTTTATTTTATTATGATTTTAGGATTATGTTTTTTTAATGATTTTATTATTAAGTTTAAGTTTTTTCTGACGTTTTATTTTATTTTATTATTGTAGGTTTATTTTATATTTATTTTAAGTTTAGTTTTCATTTTATTTAGGTTTTTTATTTTTTTTAGTTTAGGTTAGGTTTTATTTATATTATTATTTTAGTTTTTAGTTTATATTTATAGTTATTTTAGTTTAGTTTTTTATTATTTTATTTAGTTTTAAGGTTCGAGGGTTTTTAGTTTATGCTTTTATTTTATTTTATTATGGTTTAGTTTTTTTTATTTTATTTTACATTTTATTTAATTTAGGTTTAGGGTTTATTAATTTAGGGTTTAGAGTTTAGGGTTTAGGCTTTAGTGTATTTTTTTAAGTTTAGTGTTTAGGGTTTAAGGTTTAGGGTTTAAGGTTTTAGGGTTTAGGGTTGAGGTTTTAGGGTTTAGGGTTTAAGGTTTTAGTGTTTATGATTTAGGGTTTATAAGTTTTAAAGTTTAGGGTTTTTTTTAGGGTTTTAAGTTTCTAGTTTAAGGTTCGTTTTAGTTTAGGAGCTTAGGTTTTGGTTTTAACACAAATTTAGTTCAACATTTCTTTTTTTTATTTCTTCACAAGCAAGTCCCAACATAGATAAAAAATTTGAGCATGCACAAATCAAAACCCTAGATAACTAGAAACCATGTTCATAATAAAGACATAATTCCATAAATAGCATCGGTCGTCATTCTTCAATTTCCGCCTCAGAACCACCACACCTAATTCTCTCAGTGGCAGAGATCACCATCATATCCCCATCTCCACCACCACCACCATTTTGTAACCTCCATCACTCCTCTCAGCCTCCCATAATGACCATCACCCACCAGCCTCCATATCCACTAGCACCTCTAGATACCCCACCACCACTGTGATATCCTCGGCCTCTGCATTCGCCTCCACCAGCATATCTAGATTGAGCCTGATTGATGGTGATGTTCTTGCGGTCAAGGTTCTATGCATTCTTAGGGTTTAGTTTTATTTGGTTTTAGGGTTTAAGATTATTTTTTAATTTTATTGTTTAGGTTTAGGTTTAGGTTTAGGGTTTAGGGTTTTAGGGTTTAGGGTTGAGGGTTAGGGTTTAGGATTTGGTTTAGGCCAGCTTTTGCGGTTCTGCCATGCTTTTGGGTTTAAAGGTTTAGGCTTTAGAGTTATTAGGGTTTAGGGTTGTTGGTTTAGTGTTTAGGGTATAGGATTTAGTGTTTATAGTTTTTTATTTAAGTAAATGTCGATAGTTGGAGGTTTATTTAGTTTATATTTTATTTTTATTTTAGTTTATTTTATCAGTTTATCTTTTAGGTTTAGATTTATTTTTTAGTTGAGTTTTATTTATTTATTTTTTTTTAGGTTTAGGTTTTATTTTTTATTTTTAGGTTTAGGTTTAGGTTTTATTTTTTATTTTTAGGTCTAAGTTTAGGTTTTTATTTTATTTTTTTATGTTTAGGTTTTAGGTTTTATTTTAGGTTTATTTTTTATTTATTTTATTTTAGGTTTAGGTTTAGGTTTAGTTTATTTTAGGTTTAGGTTTAGCCTTTATTTATTTTAGTTTAGTTTATTTTACTTTAGGTTTAAGTTTATTTGATTTTCTTTATTTTATTTTTATTTTAGATTTTAAGTTTTTTTAGTTTAGGGTTTAAATTCTTTATTTTATTTTTTTTAGGTTTAGTTTTTTATTTTATTATATTATGGGTTTACTTTATTTTTTATTTTTCGCTTTAGTTTTTATTTTATTTAATATTTTATTCTCAAGTATATTCTATTATTTAATTTAGTTTAGGTAATTATTTATTTTATTTTCATTTATTTTTATTAGTTTATTCTATTTTATTTTTAGGTTTAGGTGTAGGTTTAAGTTTATGTTTTTATTTCATTTTCATTTTTTTATTTTATTTAAGTTTTTATTTATTTATTTTAGGTTTTAATTAGTTTAGGTTTAGGTTTTAAGCCTTTAGGGTTTCACTGGTTCTGATTTAGGTTTTAGAGTTTAGGGTTTCAGAGTTTAGGGTTTATAATTAGGGTTTAAGGTTGCCTAAGGTTTTGGCTTTGTGGGTTTTAGGAGTGAGTTTAGGGTTTATGGTTTGGGTTTAGGGTTTAGGGTTTAGGGTTTAAATAGCTTAGTACATTAGTCTGTGGGTTTAGGGTTTTAAGGTTTAAGATTTCACGATTTAGAGTTTAGGGTTATAGGGTTTGGTTTAGGGTTTAGGGTTTTAAGGTTTTAGGGTTTGTGGGTTTAGGTTTTGTTTAGGTTTGTTTAGGTTTTAGGTTTTGCTTCAAGTTTTAGTTTAGGGTTTAGGGTTTTGGTTTTTTAGCAGGAGAACAAATGTGATTCAACATTTTTTCTTTTTTGATTTCATCACCAAGTAACACACCAAGTTTTTTAAGACACAAGTAATGCCATAGCTCAGAAATGAGCATGCATAGAGCTAATCAAAAGCCCCAGATAACTCGAACAATCTCTATTATAATGACACAGTTTGATAAGCAGCAGATTGGATTGGATGTTCTTCAGTTTCTCTAGTTCCCATTAGAACCTCCAGACAGCACGAGGATCCTATCCTATCATATCCTGATATCCTCCTACTGTACTCTCTGCCGCCTCCACCCAAGCATAACCACCACCATTTCACCATGACCTCCATATCCACCAACACCTCCAAATCCCCACAACCACTATATGCCACCTCCCATTCCTCCACCGCAAGATCATAATTGAGCCGGTTGATGGTGATGTTCTACCATGAGGTTCAGCCATATTCTTTGCATTTTATGTTTTAGGTTTATTAGGTTTTAGGTTTAGTGGGGTTAGGGTGTGGTTAGGGTTTAGGATTTTAGGGTTTAGGGTTTTAGGGTTTAAGGTAGTTTAGTCTAGGGTTTAGGGTTCGAGTGTGGTTTTGAGTTTCAGGGTTTTTTGGAGGTTTGTAGTTAGAGCTGTAAGTTAGGGTTTAGGTTTATAGTACACGCTTTTTTTAAAATTACAAACCATGAAATTTTAAATATTTACTTATCTTAGTTATTTTTTTATTTATTTTTAGTTTATTTTATTTTTAAGTTTTATTTAGGTTTATTTTATTTTATTGACTTATTTATTTATATTTTAGTTTCAGGTTTCTAGAGGCTTTTTTTAGGTTTAGGGTTTTAGTTTTTTTAGTTGAGTTTTATTTTATTTTGTTTTTTTTAGGTTTTAGGTTTTATTTTATTTTTTTAGGTCAGGTTTTTATTTTATTTTTTAGTTCTCTTTTTTACTTTAGGTTTATTTATTTTTAGTTTTTTGCTTTAGTTTAGGTTTTACTTATGTTTTCTTTTATTTATTTTAGTTTTTGTTTATTTTGGTCTAGGTTTAGATTTATTTTATTTTTATTTTAGATTTAGGTTTTTTTAGTTCGATTTTAGATTTTAACATTTATATATTTTTGGGTTTAGTTTTTTTTATTTATTTTATTATATTTTAGGTTTACAGTATTTTAATTTTATTCTTAGGTTTTATTTTATTTCTTTTACAATTAATGTAATTATTTAATTTATTTTTTCATTTATCTCAGTATTAGTTTTTTATTTTATTTTAGGTTTAGATTTATATTTATGTTTTTTTTATTTTATTATATATACTATTTTATATTTAGGTTTATTATTTATTTTATGATTTCCTTATTGGTCTTTATTTAGTTTAAGTTTAGGTTTGAGGGTAGTTTAAGCAAGGTTTAGTGTCATGGTTTTGGGTTGCTAAAGTTTGGAGTTTAGGCTTTTAAGGGCTTCAAGGAGTATTTCTGTGGTTTAGGTGTAGCTTCAGTGGTTTGTGGTTGTCATAGGGTTTTAGGCCAGTTCTGTATTTTGGTTTAAGACAAGTTTTTAGGCCTCATGGTTTAGTGCTCAGGATTCTGATTGTTGGTTTAGGTTTAAGGCTTTAGAGTTTGTAGGGTTTGTGGGTTTTAGAATTTTAAGTTTAGTATATTGAGTGGGTTTAGGGTTTAGGGTTTAGGTTATAGGTTTAGAGTTCAAGTTTTAGTTTAAGGTTTGGGGTATTACATTTTTTATTTTATTTTAATAGAGAACAAATTCAAATTCAACATTTCCTCATTTTGATTTCATCAACTAAGTTACACACCAAGTTTTCAGACAATGTTTTGCACATGAAAAAATGAATGGCATGAAGCTATTAAAACCATAGATAACTATAACCGTCTGTAATGTAAAGACATAGTTCCACATGTAGTAGATCGGATTGGTCATTCTTCAGCTTTCCATCATCTACCCACCGCCTCTGAGAGAAAGATCCCCATCATATCCTCGATCTCCCACTCGCAACACCACAAATGTAAGATCCATCGCTTCCTCCACAAAGCAAAGTAACCACTACCCCACCACACCGCACCTCCATATCCCCGACACCTCCTGCATCCCCACCACTACCACATAAGCCGCCTCCACACCCAAATCTAGACCAGCCCTGATCGACTGGATGTTCTTACCATCAAGGCCCACCCTTCTACACCTCTAGGTTTCAGCTACCATTTCAGCCACTGCTTAGATTTAGGAAGGTTTATTGTTTTTTATGGATTTAGGGTTTAGTTTGAGTTTGCTTTGGGATTTGTGACTTTTTAGTTTAGGGTTAAGGCTTATGGTTTGAAGCTCGTGCTTTAAAAGTTTAGGTTTTAGGTTTGGGGTTTAGGTTAGTTTTGTAGTGTAGTTTGAAGCCATAGTTTTGTGTGGCTTGGGCAATTTTGTGGTTCAAATTTTCAAGGCTCAAAGTATATGGTTTAGGATTTGAGGGTTTAATGTTTTAAATTAAATAAATTGAGTTGACTCATTTATTTTATTTATTTTAATTTTAATTTATTTAGTATATTTTATTTTTATCATTTTATTTGTGGCCTTAGCATGGTAGGCCATCTCACTGAGCTTTAGGTCAACCTTTGTGGCCCTTGGCTCCAGCCCAGCCCACGTGGCCCCAGTCAAATGCGCCCAGGGCCCAGGCCTGAGCCCTTCAGCCGTCCAGGGCCCATAGTCTGCAGACAGAATCCCCAGGGCCCAGGCTCAGGACCCAGGCCCAGGGCCTTTGCGCTCACTAGCCAGGGCTCAGCTAATTCCGCTCTAGGGTCTCCAGGCCCTGGCCTCGGGCCCTGGGGCCTAAGGCCCAGGCCTAGGATCAGGGTTGAGCCCAGAAACAGGCTCAGGCCAGGTCAGGCCTTCCCTAATCCATAGTTAGCCAGCCCAAGGCCCAGTGGCTCAGGGTCCCAGCTCAGTGCCCACAGGGCCAGCCTGTGTGGCCTTTTAGGTAGGGCCCAGGGCCTGAGGCTAGGCCTGCAGGGTCTTGGTGCCCAAAGTTCTGTATGTCAGGGCTAGGTTTAGTGTTTTTGTGTTTGGGTTCAAGTTTTAGTTTAGGGTTTAGGGTTTTGTTTTTCTTAAGTAGAGAATAAATTTAGATTCAATATTTTTTTCTTTTCTCTTTCATCATCCAAGTTACACACCAAATTTTCTAAGACACAAGTGACGACATAGATCAAAAATTAGCACACATAAAGAAAATAAAAAACCCTAGAAAACTAGAATCGTCTCTATTATAAATGCACAATTCCACAAGAGATCTAATCAAAGCTCTTCACTTTTTTGAGTTTTACAAGAAACCACCCCAAACTACCATATCCAGAGTTATCCCTTCGCCACCACCACGGCTATAACCCTCATCGCTTCCTCCTCACTCATAACCACCACTACTCCACCACCACCTCTATATCCACCAAGACCTCTCAGATTCCCCACCACCACTGCGATGATCGCCCTCTGCCTGGCCACTCCACTATTCGACTAGATTGAGCTTGGTTAACAGTGATGTTCCCCACCATCATGGTTCTCCGCCCATTCTAAGTTATTTAGGTTTAGCTTTTATTAGGTTTTATTATTTAGTTTAGTGGTTTCATATTTAGGTTTAGGTTAGCATGAATATAACATTTAGAACCTGATTAGGATTTGGGTCAGGATCAGGTTTAGGGTAGGGGGTTTAGTGTTTTAGTGTTTATGCTTTATGATTTAGGGCCTAGGGCCTAGTGGCCTAGAGTTTCAGGTATAGGGTTTATGCTGCAGGTTTATATTTTGGGCAGCCTTTAGCCTCCAGGTTTAGGTTTGACAGGGTTTCTTAGGCTCTATAGCACCCTCAAAGTAAATGTTTAGGCTCATTTTAGTTTACTCTAGTCCATTCTTTCTTTATATCTTCATTTCACTCATTATTTTTATTCTTTATTTCAGGTTTATCTTTTACTTTATCTGTAGTCCTTTGTTTATTTATTTTATCTTAAAGCTCTTTATAGTCGCCTCATGTTGAGGTCACAGGCCTGGGCTCATTCTCAGCCTGTCATCTTTTATTCTCATCCTCACAGCTCAGGGTCTTTGTGCCTGTAGGGCCTAGGCCTAGCTCATTGCATTAGCAGGATCAGGTCCCAAGGCCTGGGGCCCAGGGCCTGTGGCACAACCGCAGAGATCCAAGGTCCAGCATGGTAGTACGTGTCAGTTTTAGGCTCAGGACATGTATTTTTTATTCTTAATTTATTTTTATGGTTTTAGATTTAGGGTTTAGGTTTTAAGTTTAGGTTCACATTTTAGTTTAGTTTATTTTACATTAAACAAACCCAAGTTTTAGGTTTTTTATTCTTTGGTTTTAGATTTAGGATTTAGGTCACTGAAGTTTAGGTTTCTTTCAAATTAAGCAAATTGGTCGGTTTAGGGTTTGTTTAGTAGTTTATTTTTTATTTATTTTAGTTTATTTTATTTTATTAATTTTATTTGTGTTTTTCTATTTTTTTAGTTTAGTTTATTTATTTTAGGTTATTCCATTTTAGTTTTTTTTTTTATTTTAGATTATTTTCAGGCTTAGGTTTCAGTTTATTTTTAGTTGAGTTTTATTTTTTTACTTTAATTTTTAGGGTTTTAGGTTTTATTTTTATTTTCAGACTATGCTTAAGTTTTAATTTTAATTTTTACATTATTTTGGTTTTAGGTTTTATTTTAGGTTTCATTTTGTAGGTTTTATTTTTTAGTTTTAGGTTTAAGATTATTTTTAATTTATTTTTTTTATTTAGATTAGGTTTAGGTTTAGGTTTTGTTTATCTTAGGTTTAGTTTCTTTTATTTATTTATTTTTAGTTTAGGTTTAGGTTTATTTTATTTTGTTTATTTTATTTTATTTTAGTTTAGGTATTTTACTTAGTTTAGGTTTTTCTTTTAGTTTAGGGTTAAAGTTTAATTTTTTTTTATGCTTATTTTATTTTTATCTTTAGGTTTTATTAGTTTTATTTTATTTTATTTTAGGATTATTTTATTTTTATTTTTAGGTTTAGTTTTTATTTATATTTTTTTATTTTTTTTGTTTTAGCTTTGGTTTTATTTATTTTATTTTAGTATAGTTTTATTTTTATTTTATTTTATTTTTAAGTTTAGGTTTAGATTTTTATTTATGTTTTTATTTTATTTTATTTTGGTTTTGATTTTTTTTATTTTATTTTTAGGTTTTATTTAGTTTTTTGTTTTTTTAGAGAAACCCCATGTATGGGTTATCAAAGAGCTACAATCAGCCTAAGTTTTAGATCCCCTATCTAAGTACAACCAAAAGCAAAAGAAGACATTAAAGCAATCAAAAGATACAAAAGATTAACATAAAAAGCCAAAGGAAGATTAGGGCCAATGCTCAGAGGGATGTGAGAATGCATGATACTATGGAGCAAACCCCATAAGAGGAGAAGAGAGAAGCACCGCGTAAATGTAAACGTAAAGAAATTAGGAGCAAGCACAATACATACATAATGATAACCTGAAAATGCATAACTGAGAATGATAGTAAAGAGTTGTGATAGAGGAGGAAAGCTCAATCACAACACAAGTTGATGCATGCAAATATGGCGATCCAAACTTCATAAGGGTTACATCACAAGAGCTACTACCAAACCAAAGGGAGTGAAATCATCACAAACATCCAGCCAACAAACCTCAGGTGAAGAAGATAGCAAATAAATGTTGAAAGCCTTTGTTGGGCTTATTACCTGCAAAACCTAAATAAAACTATAGAGGAAATTGCAAAAGGCAAAAGATAAGGGTCCCATGGAAAAGTATCATCAATATAGTCACCGACATGAGGATACTTATACATATGAAATAGGCCAAGAAAAAACCATCCACAAGAAAATAGAAGAGGTAGCCAACCAAATCGCTAAGCAAGTCGATGAGCCTATAAGTAACACCATCCCAAACATATGATATATATATGAATCTTTCGTGCCGGAGTAAGAAGTAAAGTCCGAAAATGAGCCCAATCATAATAATGAATGCGATGTGAACAAACCCCTTATTAATATCCATATCGAGTTGGCCAAAAGCAATTGTAAAGGAAGACAACATAACCCAATACCAAAAATAGCACCAAATAAAGATATAAAACTACAGCAAGTAAGATGCGGACAAAAAATCGATAATCCAGATCAACAAACAACCAAGACAAGAAGATAAAAGGCATGTTTCAACCATTCGAATAGACATTGCATTCCAAGGAGATAGCAGCATAAGCCTAACAGAACCAAGATGGGAATACAAACAACAACAGTTAATGTAGATCACTATCGAAATGAACATCGCACACAAACAAGAAGGGCAATCGAAAGCCAACCTCAACAAAATAGTTAGCAACATTGGAACCCACCGAGGATAAATCAAAATGGGGATTCAAATTAGGGTCCTCATTAGAATCCAAAAAAATAAGACAAGATATAACCAAGATAAAAAAATAAAATAAGCAGAAAAGCAAGACAAGAATGCAAGACAAAGGGACCATGGCATAACCTCTCAATCGAGTAGACATTGCAATAGTTAGTAACCAAATCGATAGAGCATAAAAACATGGATTGGAAGAGCAGCAGCCCATACACCAATGACCAAAAATAATCAAAATAGCAAAGTCAAAAATAGCTTGTTGAACATAGGACCCTAAAGTCCTACAACCAACAAAGATAGAGCCAACATTGGAATCAAGAAACAAGGATAGCAAATATCCAAGACAAAAGCCAAGATAACAAAAAACCAGAAGAGAACCACCCATTCAGAATAAATAGTGCAATAGATACAAGTTTAACTAAAAGAAGATGGAGAAAAGAGCAGCAGATAAAGTAGTCCATAGAATTCAAATGATAAGCATATAATAAACCAATAAGGAGATTCAAATCAAAAGCCACCAAGCAGTCAACAACTTCATTAGAGGCTTGCTGAACAAAATAAACCAAAACCTAAAAAACATGTAGAGTATTAATCCAGCCAACAACCCGCAAAGAATTAGAGGCCAAAAGTCCACCCATTCGAGTAAATAGAGCATATGTAAAGATCCAAATAATCGATGGAAAATCACAGGTTCTATTGAACAACCAAGGGGATAAAATAGCAGAGAAATTCAGTTGCCCTTGTTAACAAAAATAGTCAGAGAAATAAAAGGCAAGAAATAGATAATAACCACAAAGACAACCTGCTGGACAAAGGACCCTAAAATCCAAAAGCCAACAATGGTAGCAATAAAAAAACTACACCCACCATATAAAATTCCAATAAAAAATAGAGATGTAAAGTAGCAACAGAAAGGGTTCCAAAGATAATCAATAAAAAAAACCTTCCAGATAAAGATGATTAAGCTGGCAGCTAAACCCACAACCACATTAATGGAAAACTGAGAAGCCATATAGGAAATCCAAAACTACAAGGAATTAATAAAATTGAATAGGAAATTGCAAAATCTCTCTGGCGATTGGGAATATGAGGTTGGGCAATCAAGAAGACAACACCAACAACACCTACTAAACTAGATAAACAACCCCAGAATACCTTGGATAAAAGACTCAATGATCCATCCAACAACCAAGAAAGAAAATAAGCAAGTTTTATAAAACCAACCATTCAAATTATACAATGCATAAGTTAAATCCCAAATAGTTAAGGAAGAGGTCCGCCAAGACTAATAACCAGATGTAAAACGGTGAAACAACAACATCCCAGGTTTTAACAACACAAACATTCAGAAAAATGAGAGATAAGAAATAGTCAAGCAGAAAAATAAAAGCCATCTTGTAGTCTACAACCTCAATAGAGGCCAACTAAACCAAACAAAACAAAACCCCAGAAGCAGCATGAGGAGCAATAATCCATCACCAACATCCGGCAGTAATTACCAACAAGCCGATCGCATAATTTTAATAGAGCCAAAAGGTAAAAAACAACAGATTAATTGATCAACAGTAGCCTGGATGAGAATAGCAAAGACAGTCAGAAGAACACCAGGCAACAAATAGCTAACAAACACAAGGTTAGCCAGTAGGACAGTGAATCCAGAAATCCAACAGCCATAGGTTAAAACAACACTACAATTATTGCAACCATAGGATAAGCCAATAAAAATGGGGCAACAGAGCTACCATAAAGGTTCAAAAGGGTATTATCAATGAAATCCTTTAGAGAAATCATGCTAGCAGTAGAACTACCCTCCTCAGAGAAATCAGACTGAAAGAAATTCATTAAACAATACCAAACATGGAAAGAATCATTAATAATAACAAAGGTATTTCATTTTCTTTCCTTACAGGTATGTAAGCTAGGGTTAGCATATAGATTCAGCAAATACATTAAACCAACTACAAGACCAGCCTTCTGGACAAAGGGCCCAAAAGCCCAACATCCAACAATTAAACCTTTAACATAGATGTTGCATCCATAAACAGCAAGACCCCAAACAAGGTTGGGATAATTAAACCAACAGTAGATGCCACTTAGCTCATCAAAGGACCAATAAGGAGTAATATGATGATGCATTAGCAAGTTCCAAAGAAGCAGCAGTACATTAACAGTAAAAATAGTAGAGGTAGTAAGCTCCTAATTAAAGCTAAGATAATTAAACCCACATCACGTGCCACAGAGATCAATAAGTAAACAACAAGGGATCTCAGGTTGATGCATCAAGAAGACCAAAGAAATAACAACAAGAATAGAAAATGATCATGAAATAAAGAGGTATTGAAGGTGAATCCAATAGGTTAGATTAATTTCTGAGATAAGGAAACCGATTGTCCAGATTAACCAAGCCATGCAAATGTTTAGGAAGGGTTAGTTGATCAAAGAATTTTATTCCATCCAATCTAGCACCCGACAAATAATCAGACATGCATTACTCACCATACATGAGCAATTTTAAAGTAGAGTTGGGCAAGGAGAGTTCTTGTTTTCTTAAGAAGGTAGTACAATTCAATATTGCCCATTTTGGTGGAAGTCAAGAGATCAATCAGTAGAAGGGCATCCACCTCAATACAAATATTGAGCCAGCCTTTTTGAAGGCAAATCTCAAGAGCTTTGTACACTTCCATGAGCTCAAAGAAAGAGAATAAAGGGATTAAGGGGTAAGCAAAGGCACATAGGACTTTTCCATTAAGATTTCTAAAAAATACCACCATAACCTTTATGAGATAGAGCCATCGTGTTAACTTTAATAGTGTTAGCATGAGGTTTTACCCAATAAACAATCTTGTCACTTTTAGATGTGGTGATCCCAAGCAAGTTAAAATCCAATTTATTGGCCACAAATTTGTAACCTTTGAATTGTTTGTATTTAATTAAATTGGCATTAAACAAGTCACGAATTTCTTTTTAGTTCTAGTAATTATCCTCATGTGATTCATAGGGATCTCATGATATTTTGCATCATTTCGGTCCATCCATATGAACCAAATAAGAGTGATAGCAGTTATGACTTTAATGTGTCCTTTAATAGTATTGTCAAAATAAACTTGAAGAAGTTGGTACAAATTTAAGGAGCCATTGAAAATGACAATGTTAAAGAGGTCATCATACCAAATCCAAAGTTTATATGCAATGGCCCCGTTAACAAAAACATGATTCACATTCTCAATGTGAAAACAACATTGGCATTTTGAAGGTAATTGAAAACCTTTACCCCACAATAAAGAGTCCACAAGGATGAAGTTTTTCAAAATACACCAAGTAAGAACAGAGTAAGAAGTAGGGTATTGTTGTTCCATAGTTTGTGAAACACATTGGAAGAATCATGAGTTTCTTTAATGTGAATCCAAACATTTTTAAAGTTGAAATCACCATTATGTGAGAGCTTAAAAGGATCTAGTCTTGATTGGTAGGAATGATAGGAATAGTAAGCTTATTTAAGAGAAAGGAAGGAATATAATTAATAAGCTTACTATGTTCCACATATTATTTTTCAGAAAAGATACTTTTAATAGGCGTGGAATGGGTGGAAAGTAAGTCATCAATGGACCCACATCCAATCCAGTTATCTTGCCAAAAGAAGGACAAGCTAGAGTTAATCCCCAAAAAATTTAAGGATTCTACATCCCATTTAACAGAACAAAGTCTTTTCCAAATAGGAGAGTCTCCTGCTTTATAGGGACAAATGAGGGGGTGCTTACCCTGGCAATATTTAGTAGTCATGAAATTATCCCAAAGACTATTATTACTCATAAAATTCCACCAAAGCTTATAGGAAAAAACAATGATAGCTTCTTTTGTTTTACATCCAAGGCCACCTTCATAGGGTGCCACAACTTTAAACCAAGAGGTCCAACATTCTTTAGAGGAGTATTGAGCTAAAAATTTGTTAATGAGGTGCTCAATTTAATGATAAAATGGTCACAATGGTTTGAGAAAAACATGATCGATAACTTTAGGGTTTGGTTTATTATATTTTGTTTATTTTATTTTTATTTTAGGTTTAGAATTTTTTTTACTTTAGGTTTAGGTTTTAATTTTATTTATTTTAGGTTTTTTGAATGTTTATTTTTTTTTTTAGTTTTTTCTTTAACTTATTCTATTTTAGGTTTATTTTATTTTTATTTTATGTTTAGTTATATTTTATTTAGGTTTTATTCATAAGAATTTTTATTTTAATTTAGTCTAGGTTTTATTTATTTTATTTAGTTTATATTTAATTTAATTTATATTTTTTTAGGTTTTTTTACATTTTAGTTTACATTATTATTTTATTTAGGTTTAAGTTTTATTCTTTATTTTATTTTAGGTTTCATTAGTTTAGAGTTTAGGGTCAGGGTCTAGGGTGGGGTTAGTTTAGCCATCCGTGGATGGTTTAAGTTTAGGGTTTAGGGTTTAGTTTAGGCCTAGGGTTTATTTTTCAAGATTTAGGGTTCAGATTTTGGTTTAGGGTTTAGAGGCAGTTTAATGTTTATGATTAGGATTTAGATGGATTTGTACCTTAGGTTTAGGAGTCAGGTGGTTAAATGAGGGTTCAGTGGCCTGGGGTGTGGTTTCCTGGGGAGTAAAAGAGTTAGGTGGTGTGGAGAGAGTCATTTTTAGGTTAGAGTTTAAAGTCAGGAGGCATGGAGTTTAGGATTTAAATTAGGCCTGTGGCCCAGAGGTGACTCATAAAGGTAAGAGTTAGGTGTAATTTTTTAATATTAAGAAAGATGTTAAAGAGGTTTGGGGTTTAGGTGGCTGGGTTTAGTGGTCCAGGATGGTAACATAGTATAGGGCTATGGCCTAGGGTTTGTGGATGCCTTTAGTTTTTTAGTGTAGTTTAGGGAGGATAGTAGAGGGGGTAGGATTTAGTGTTTATGGTCTTTTTCTTTTAAATTAAGAAACCATGTAGTTTAGATTTATTCAATATTTTATTTATTTATATTTTTCTATTTTATTTTATTTAGGTTTATTTTCTATTTTATTTAATTTATCCATTTACTTTTAAATTTTAGTTTAGGTTTTTTTGTTTTAGTATATTTTTAAGTTTAGGTTTAGGTTTAGTTTATTTTAGTAGAATTTTTTTTATTTTTAGGTTTAAGTTATTTTTTTAATCTTAGGTTTAGGTTTAGGTTTTATTTTAATTAGGTTTAGATTTTAGGTATTTATTTTAGGTTTATTTTTAGGTTTTATTTTTAGTTTAGGTTTAGGTTTATTTTAGTTTATTTTATTTTATTTAGTTTTAGTTTAGGTTTAGGTTTAGGGTTTATTTATTTTAGTTTAGTTTATTTTGTTTAAGTTTATGTTTATTATATTTTATTTTATTTTTCTCAAGGTTTATGTTCTTTTATCATTGGGTTTAGTTTTTATTTATTTTAGTTTTATTTTTAGGTTTATTTTAGGTTTAGGTTTTATTTATTTTTATTTTAGGTTCATTTTATATTTATTTTACATTTCATTTTTTTATATATGTTTTTATTCATAAGTATTTTTTTTTTTTAGTTTAGTCTAGTTTTTATTTATTTTATTTTAACTTATTTTAACTTTTATATTAGTTTATTTTAGGTTTAGGTTTATGTTTTAGTTTTAGTTTTATTTTATTTTATTTTGTATTTTATTTAAGTTTAGTTTATTTATTTATTTTATTTTTAGGTTTTGCTAGTTTAGATTTAAAAGTTTTAGATTTAGGATATAGGGAAACCTTATAGGGAATTTTATTACAAAAAATAAGGTTACAAGGTCCTTAATTGGGGATAAACTCTACAGCTACTGCTCAAAGAGCTACTATCAGCCTAGTGAGTAAATCTCCTATCTAAGTACAACCAAAAGCAAAAAAAAAGAGTAAAGGAAAGCAAAAGATACATATTGTTTAACATAGATAAGCCAATGAATAGATCTGGGCCAAAGCTCTTTCGAATGAGAGAATGCATGACACTAGGGAGCAAACTGCAAGAGAATAAGAGAAATGCACCTGTGGGAAGATAGCAACCATTTATTGAAAGTCTTTTGAGCCTTAGTACCTGCAAACCTAAACAAATCCATAAACACAGTAGAAAATGATACAACAAAGAGCATAATGGGAAAGGGGATCACATGTAGAATAAATATCATTAATATAGTCACCATGGCATGAGAAGCCCTATACATATGAAAATGAACCATCTTTTAGATCCACCTTATTTTACCAGGCCAAGAGTTTCATTAGCCAAAGATAAAACCCACCACAGATAAAAGGCCAGAGAAAGAAGCAATATACAACCAGTTGAAAAGCCACCAAATGGAAGGCAAATCAAATAGATGTAATTAACTCCATCCAAACATATGGGACATATATGAAACTACAATGGTATACAAGAATATAGAAAAGGATAGTTTTAGGGATTAGGGTGGTGGTGGGGTAAAGGTTTGTGTAGTGGGATTATGTAGTTTAGTGTAGGTGAGAGATAGGAGATAGGGAGGGTTTAGGTTAGTCATGGCTCATAAATTTAGAGACCTGAGTGTGAGTTTGGGGTGGGGTAAGATTGTGGCCTGAGTTTAAGAGTGGCTCAGTGGTGTGGTTAGGGAGAAGTAACTGGGGTGGGGATCATAGTGGTGATGGTGTTTTAAAATGGTAGTGATTAGGATGTTATAATTTTATGATCTAAGTGGTATTATGAATGTGGTAGGGTTGAAGGTAAGGGTTTGTGTTTTTTGTAGGTTTAGGGAGTCCAGGGCTCAGGTTTAATTAAGTTTAGGGTTTAGGTTATTTTTAATATTTTAATTACTTATGATGAGACTGAGTATGGTTTAGTAGTGATTTTCAGTTTGGGTTATGTAGCGTTAGGTGGGTTTAGTTTAATATTTAGTGATTAGGGTTTAGGGCTCAGTGAGTTTAGCAAGAGGTTTTTTTAGGGTATGGTTTGGATTAGGGTTGTTTTTTTCCTTTTAGAAGCAAACCAGGTTTAGGTTTATTATTATATTTAGTATATTTTATTTATTTAGTTTACTCATTTTTATTTTATTTAGGTTTAGTTTATATTTTTATTTAGTTTATTTTTATTTAGTTTATTTTATGTTTATGTTTACATAGTTTAATTTTTTAATTTTAATTTTATTTTATTTTATTTTTTAGATTTAGGTTTGGGTTTTATTTCTTTATTTTTATTTTTTTGTTTTAGGTTTTATGTGTTTATTTTAAGTTTATTTTTTTTTTATTTTTAGTTTAGGTTTAGGTTCATTATTTTATTTAGTTTAGGTTTAGTTAATTTTAGGTTTAGTTTATGTTTTATTTATTTTAGTTTAGTTTATTTTAGTTTCACGTTAGGTTTATTATATTTTGTTTATTATATTTTATTTTATAGATTTTATTTTTAGTTTAGGGTTTAGGTTTTATTTTATTTATTTTTTAAGTTTAAGTTTTTATTTATTTTTATTAGGTTAATTTTTTTTTCATTTATTTTATTTTATTTTATTTTTAGTTCAGTTTATTTTATTTTTAATTTAGTCTAACTTTATTTATTTTATTTTAGTTTATTTTTACTTTTTATTTTATTTTATTTTTTTAAGTTTAGGTTTAGTTTTTAGTTTATGTTTCATTTTAATTTATTTTTATTTATTATTATTTTATGATTTATATTTATTTTATTTTTAGGTTTGTTTAGCTTAGTTCAGGTTTTATGTTTTTAGCTTAGTTTAGGGTTTGGGTCAGAGTAGAGCCCATGGTGTGGCTCAGGGTTTGGAGGATTTAGGGTTTAGTTAAGGGTTTTAGGGTCGGCTTTGATAGTGAGGATCATTTTATGGTTTAGGGTAGGGTTTAAAGTGGGTAGTTTAGAGGGGTTTAGTGTGGTGTGGTGGGTATAGGATTTAGGGTTTAAATTAGTTAGGTAGGGAGTGGGTTTTATTATTTGGGTTTAGTAGGTCATAAGTAGTAGTTTAAATATAACACTAGGATTAGGTAGCCTGGGGATTTATTTAGAGGGTATAGATGGGTGTGGTAGGTTTTGGGTTTTAAGTTATTTTCCTTGTTTAAAAATTAAGCAAATTGGTTTAGTATATTTAGTATTTAGTTTATTTTTATTTATTTAATTTACTATATATTTTAATTTTTTTAAGTTTATTTTTTATTTTTATTTAGTTTAGTTTATTTATTTTACATTAATTTATTTTACTTTAGGTTTTTGATTTTATTTTATTATATTTTTATTTATTTTATTTTTATTTTAGGTTTGAGAAATTTTAGTTTGGGTTTAGTTTTATTTTTATTTATTTTAGTTTTAATTTTATGGTTTATTTTTTTTTTCAGTTTAGGTTTTTTTTATTTTTATTTTATTTTATTTTGGTTTATTTTATTTTTGTTTTATGTTTTATTATATTTTATTTAGGTTTTTTACTCATAAGATTTTTTTATTATTTAATTTAGTCTAGGTTTTTATTTATTTTATTTTAGTTTATATTTAGTTTTTAATTTTAATTTGTTTTATAGGTTTAAGTTTTAATTAACATTTTTATTTTATTTTATCTTTATTTTATTTAGGTTTAGTTTTATTTCTTTATTTTATGTTTAGGTTTTATTTAGTTTAGTTTAGGTTTTTTAGTTTAAGGTGATTCTGGGGGTTGATTAGGGTTTTTTTTAGTTTATTTTTTAGTTTATATTTTAGTGGCCCAGTTTTAGGGCTCAGTTTATGGTCAGATCAATCAGTTTAGATTCTCAGGTCATTAAACCCAAAAGCCCAGTTTAGGGCCTGGGCTCCCAGTCTCAGTGGCCCAGTGTGGCCTGTGTGGTCCTTGTCACACTAGTTAGCAAGTTAATTACTAGATCTGTGGCTCAGTAAGGCAGGCCCAGTTGATCAGTTAGAGTGGGTAGGGTGTCCGTATTATAGTTTATCAGATTTTTTATATTATGTTTATATGTATTTTAATTATGCAGTTACTTAGATCAGTAGGGTCTGTGGCTCAGTTTTATTTGGGATAGGGTTCTTTGGTAGCATTGAGTGGCATGGGTTATGGTTTAACATTTAGTGCTCAGTGGTTTTTAGTTTAGTTTGAGTAGGTTTAGTTTAGTGGCTCAGGGTTTTGTTGGTTTAGGATATTAGGGTAGGTTTAGTTTTTCTTTTAAATTAAGCAAACCAAGTAGGTTTAGATTTATTTAAGATATTTATTTAATTATTTATTTTTAATCTTATATTTTATTTTTATTTTATTTTTATTTTTTATTTAATTTCGTTTATTTATTTGAAGAATTTATTTTAGTTTAGGTTTATATTTATTTTTTAGGTTTTTAGGTTTGGGTTTATTTTAGTTGAATTTTATTTTATTTTACTTTTATGTTTAGGTTTTATTTTTATTTTTAGGTTTTTTAGGTTTTTTTTTATTTTGGTTTTTTTAGGTATTTATTTTAGGTTTTATTTTTAGTTTAGGTTTAGTTTATTTTATTTTATTTTATTTTATTTAGTTTAGTTTAGGTTTGGTTTAGTTTAATTTAGGTTTAGTTTAGTTTTATTTATTTTAGTTTAGTTTATTTTTGTTTAGGTTTTAGTTTATTATATTTTGTATTATATTATTTTAGTTTAGGTTCTTTTATAGCTTAGTGTTTAGGTTTTTTTAATTTATTTTAGGTTTTATTTTTTTAGGTTTATTTTTTAGGTTTTAGGTTTTTTATTTATTTTATTTTATTTTATTTAGGTTTATGTTTTATTTTGTAGAATAGGTTTATTTTATTTATTTTATCATTTTAGTTTAAGTTTAGTTTAGTTTAGTTTATTTTCATAGTTTGTTCTTTATTTTATTTTTGTCACTTTAGTTCTTAGGTTTATTTTATTTTGTTTATTTAATTTTATTTTAGGTTTAGTTTATTTTAGCTGTTATTTTTATATTTTTTATGTTTTATTTTGGTTTATTTAAGTTTTATTATATTTATCTTTTATTTTATTTTAATTTAGTTTAGTTTTATTTTAATTAGGTTTTAATTTTAGGTTTATTATATTTTTTTTTTAGCATAGGTTTTATTTATTTTATCTTAGTTTATTTTATTTTATTTAATTTTAGGATTAGTGTAGATTTTAGTTTTAGGATTTTATTTATATTTATTTTTTATTTATCTAGGTTTTGTGGTGTGGGTTTTATTTTAGGGTTTTTATTTTAGGGTTACTTTTAGGTTAGGTTAGAGTTTTTTTCATTTTCATCTTTGTCTTTTGAGGGTTTGGGTTTAGGTTTTTTTTAGGTTTTATTTTATTTTTTTATTTAGTTTTATTTTATTTTAATTAAGTTTATTTATTTTTTATTAGGTTTAGTTTTATTTTATTGTTTTTTTCTTTTACTTAGTTTATTTCTCTTTTATTTTATTTTAGGTTTATTTATTTATTTTATTTTAGGTTTTATTTATTTTAGGTTTTTTTTAGCTTTTGGGTTTAGGGTTTAAATTTTAGGTTTGTGGTTTAGGTTTTAGGGTTTAGGTTTGTTTATGGTTTAGGAATTTTTTTTTGGGAAAGTTTGAATTTTATTATCTTAAAAGGAAATGATACAATGTCCTTAAAAGGAGTAAAGCTCTAAAATTTAGCCTGAGAGCAACAAGAAACCTAAGGAGCTAAACCTCCACTTAAGTACATTAAAAATGAAAAGAAAACAAAAAAATACAATGCTAAAAAAGCATAAGAGAAAAGACACAAAGTAAGACTAAAACAAATCAAAATACTAAAAGGATTAGTCAAGTTCATGATTCTTGAGAAAGCAAGATAAGCAAGATCGACAAGATCAACTCTTGGTTGAGTAATGACCATTCCTCTCAGAAGTTCCAACCAGTTAAAGAAATTTGCAAAACACTACAAAGGAAAAAGTCATAGCTAAAAGGGATAAGGATACAAAGAGGGAAAGGAGAGAGGTGAGAAAGAATAGGCTCAGGCTCAATTAGGATCATCTCAAAGGGCAACAATACATATGAGCATTAAAACTTCATAAAGAAGGTTTATAATCATATGTAATACTAAGAACTAGAGAGACGAGGTGAGTAGGATCAAAGCCATCATAGCGAGCTTACCTAATACAAGCAAACATCCAAGGCCAGTAGTCCATAGAGTTTTAGATCCTGCACCATTAAATAAGGAGCAACCGACTAGCAACTAGCTAGCAAGAAAACCACCAAACAAAAACCACATCATACTATTAATAATAACCCAGAGAGAGGCTAGAATAAAGTTAGAACACCAACAATAGCCATTATCCAAATACAAATCCTAGCTCCAAACTTGGGAAAACCAGTACTAGCCATCAACAAGCAGCAGAACCATGCCAATTAATAGAGAAACAACCAACAAAGATAAAAAAAATTAACCAACCAAGATTCCAAGGATAACTAAAAGTCCTTCAATCAAACCAACTTAATAAAATAGCCATAAGGCAACCACAAGAGAATAGCCCATCATAAATTACCAATAAAGGATGCTTCCCCAGCAGCCAAGGAAAAGCAGAAAACCAACAAAGCACCACACAATAAAGGTACAAAAGAAACACAACCACCATAGAAAGGCAACAGTAGCAGCTAGCCAAGACTAACTGAAAAACCAAACTTCCCCAGCAACAAAGTCTAACCCGACAAGAAGCATTATAACAACATAAAATGTGCTACAAACAACACACCCAATAGAGGCTAATCCCAAGAGAAGAAGAAAACATAAAACCAAGGCAAAAGAAGGATCCAACAACAAACAATAAGGAACTCAGAGGGAATTCCCCAAAAAGCAATCAGGAAATTTTGCAAAAGAAGGCCTAATTTTTTTGGTGTTAGTTGAGGGTTTAGGGTTTACGGTCGTTGGGTTTATGGTTTAGGGTTGTAGGGGTTTTAGGGTTTAGGGTTTATGGTTCTTTAGGGTTTAGGTTTTAAGGTTTAGGGTCTAGGGTTTAGGTCTTTAGGGTTTAAGATTTGAGGTTTAAGGTTTATGGTTTATTTTAAGTTTAGGGTTTTTTAAAAAAAAATTAAGTAAACTCGTAGGTTTAGGTTTATTTAGTGTATTTTTATTTTATTTTAGTTCATTTTAATTTTAATTTTTATTTAGGTTTATTTTTTAATTTTATTTAGTTTAGTTTATTTATTTTACATTTATTTATTTCAATTCGTTTTTATTTTAGTTTATTTTTTTGGTTTAAGTTTAGGTTTATGTTTTTTTAGCTTAGTTTTATTTTTATTTAATTTTTTTGATTTAGGTGTAGGTTTTGGTTGTTATTTATTTTTTTAGGTTTAGGTTTTAGGTTGTTATTTTAAATTTATTTTTAGGTTTTATTTCTTAGTCTAGGTTTAGATTTAATTTTAGTTTATTTTATTTTATTTAGATTAGGGATTAGGTTTAGTTACTTTAGGTTTAGGTTTAAGGTTAATCTATTTTAGTTTAGTTTATTTTCGTTTAGGTTTAGGTTTATTTTATTTTCCTTATGGTTTAGGTTAGGTTTTTTACTTTAGGTTTAGGTTTTATTTTTTTATTTATTTTTAGGATTTATTTTTAGGTTCATTTTTTAGGTTTAGGTATTTATTTAGTTTTTATTTTATTTTATTATATTTAGGTTTATTTCATTTTTATTACACGTTTAGTTTTTATTTTAATTAGGTTTTTTTTGTTTATATTATTTTT
Source organism: Cymbidium sinense (assembly GCA_021442155.1). Lineage (NCBI taxonomy): Eukaryota > Viridiplantae > Streptophyta > Magnoliopsida > Asparagales > Orchidaceae > Cymbidium > Cymbidium sinense. Next base: position 308,931,574 of record CM038214.1, on the reverse strand, counting down.
TAGTTTAGTTTATGTTTCTATTTATTTTATTTTAGTTTAGTTTTTAGTTTTTATTTTATTTTCTTTATAGGTTTAAGTTTAGGTTCTAGTTTAGATTTTTATTTTATCTCAATTTTTATTTTATTTTGGTTTAGGTTTATTTATTTATTTTACTTTTGTTCTATTTAGTTTAGGTTTTGGTCTTAGCTTTTTTATTTTGGGTTATTTTAGGATTTTGGGTTTTGTGTTTAGGGTTTGGCATTGGGTTTAGGATTTAAGGTTTAAAGTTTAGTGTTTAGGGTTTAGGGTTTAGGTTTTAAGTTTAGGGTTCAATTTTTAGTTTAGGGTTTAGGTTTTTTGGGTTTTTTAATAGAGAACAAATTGAGATTTGACATTTCTTCTTTTTGATTTCCTCAACCAAGTAACACACCAAGTTTTCTAAGACACAAGCAACAACATAAGTAAAAAATGAGTAGGCATAGAGCAAATCAAAAACCCTAGGTAACTAGAACCATTTCTACTGTAAAGACACAATTCCATAAGCAGCAGATCGGATCAACCATTATTCACTTTCTCCAGTTCCCATCAGAACCACCCTGACCTCTCAAGTAGCGGGATCTACCATCATATCCCTGATCTCTCCCTCTACCACCACTATGAATGTAACTACTATCTCTCCTCCAGCCTCCATAACCACCACTCCTCTGACCACCACGTCCATATCCACCAGCACCTTCACATCCCCCACCGCCACTATGATAACCACCACCTTCACCTATGATAGATCTAGACTGAGCCTGGTTGATGGTGATGTTCTTGCCATCAAGGTTCTGCCTATTCTTAATGTTTAGGTTTAGGTTTAGCTTAATTAAATTTTAGGGTTTAGGTTTTTTTTATTTTATTTAGTTACTTTAGTTTTAGGTTTAGTGTCTTGGGGGGGTTTAGGGTCCTAGGGATGATGGTTTAGGTTTAGGGTTAGGGTTTTGGGTTTATGGAGGGAGTGTTTTTAGGTTTGGGCAGTCCAGGTTTGGGTGGCTTATTTGGGCTGGAGTTAGGTTTAGGCCTAGTTTAGGGTTTAGGAGGCCTTTAGGGCCCAGGGCTTGGGTTTGATTTCAGGGCATTAGTTTTAGGGTCCCACCCACTCAGTCTAGGTTTAGGGCCTGGCCCAGTGGCCTTTTAGGGCCTATTAGCTCCAGTGGTTAGTTGGCTTAGTATTAGGCTGTTAGGCAAGGCCAGGGCTCAGGGATTTAGTTTAGAGCCTAGAGCCCAGATTTTTTTTAGGGCCCAGAGCCCAGTTTCAGCCTGTGAGCCTTAGTTTTAGCCCAGGGCCTGTGGCCTGGGCCTGGTCAGGCTGGGCCCAGTTTAGAGTAGGTGAGGATTTGAGGGTTTAGTTTAGGTTTGGTAGCCCAGGCCTAATTTATTACCACTTTGGTTATAGCCTTTATTTTACGCCAGTTTATTTAGGTTTAAGTTTAGTATAGGTTTTAGTTAATGTTATTATTTTATCTTCATTTTGTTTGGTTTATTTTTTATTTTATTTTATTTAGTTTAGGTTTAGATTTTGCTTTAGTGGGTTTAGGATTGGATTAGTGGAAGGGTTTTGGGTTTTGGGTTTTAGTGGCTTTGGTTTAGGGTGGTTTAGGGTTTAAGTTTAGGTTTTATAGTTTAGGGTTTAGGGTTTAGGGTTCAAGTTTTGTTTAAGGTTTAGGTTTTTTTGGTTTTTCTTATTTTAATAGAACAAATTGATTCAACTTTTCTTCTTTTTGATTTTATCAACCAAGTAACACACCAAGTTTTCTAAGACACAAATGACAACATAGATAGAAAATGAGCACCCATGGAGAAATTCCAAATCCCTTGATAACTAGAACCACCCTTACTATATAGACACACTTCAATACGCAGTCGAGCTATTATTCTTCGCTTCTCTATCCATCCACTCTGACCTCTTAAGTCGTGGGATCCACCATCATATCCCCGACCACTTCCTCCGTCACCATGATAATTGAAACCATCGTTGCTCCTCTCACCTCCATAACCACCACTACTCAGACCAGCACCTCCATATCCATCAGCACCTCCAGATCCCCATCCACCACTGCGATAACCTCCGCCTCTGCCTTCTCCTCCACCACCAAATCCAAACTAAGTCTAGTTGACGATGATGTTCCTACCTTCAAGGTTTTGTCCATTCTTTGAGTTTAGGTTCAGGTTTATTAGGTTTTAAGGATTAGGTTTATTTTTTAATTTATTTAGTTACTTTAGGTTTAGGTTTGGGTGATAGGTTTAGGGTATAATGTTTAGGATTTAGGGTTTAGGGTTTTGTATTCATCCATTTTTTAGGTTTTAGGGTTGTGTTTGGTTTAGTGTTTAGGGTTTTAGGATTAAGTTTTAGGGTTTGTGGGTTGGGTGGTAGGTTTAGGCTTTATGATTTAGGATAGTGTTTATGATTTTTCTTTTAAATTAATTAAACCAATAGGTTTCAGTTTAATTAGTTTATTTCTTATTTATTTTAGTTTATTTTTTATTTTTATTTAATTTAGTTTATTTATTTTAGGTTTATGTATTTTAGTTTAGCTTTTTTATTTTAGTTTACTTTTTAAGTTTAGTTTAGTTTAGGTTTTATTTTAGTTGAGTTTTATTTTTATTTTATTTTTTAGGTTTATGTTTTATTTTTTTTATTTTATGTTCAGTTTAGGTTTTATTTTATTTTCTAGTTTAGGTTTTAGGTTTTAATTTTGGTTTATTTTAAGTTTTATTTTTAGTTTAGGTTTAGGTTTATTTTAGTCTATTTTATTTTATTTAATTTATGTTTAGGTTTAGATTTAGTTTATTTTGGTTTAGGTTTAGGTTTTATTTATTTTAGTTTAGTTTATTTTAGTTTAGATTTAGTTTATTTTATTTTGTTAATTTTTCTTTTAGGTTTACATTTCATTTTAGTTTTGAGGTTTTATGTTTTTATTTTTAGGTTTAGTTTTTTTATATAATTTTCTTTTATTTTATTTTAGGTTTATTTTATTTTTTTATTTTACATTTAGTTTTATTTTATGTGTTTTAAACCCATGTTTAATTTATTTTAGTTTAGTTTAGGTTTTATTTATTTTATTTTAGTTTAATTTATTAATTAATTTATTTTAATTTTAGGTTTAGGTTTTATTTAGGTTTTATGTTATATATTTTATTTAGTTTAGGTTTAAGTTTTATGTTGTGGTTTGTGGTTTAGGTTTAGGATTTTGGCTCTGTGATCCCAGGTCAGTTCAGGGCTCATGTATGTCGTGCCTAGTGCCTGGCCTTGGCTCAGTGGCTTTAGTCAGTTAGTAATTAGGATCAGCCTAGAGCCCAGGTTTAGTGGCTCAGTGGCCCAGGCAGGCTCACTGGTAGATCTGTGGTGTGATCTGTGGCCTGTGGGGAGGTTTAGGGCCCAGGGCCTGTGATCAGGGTTGGGACTATGGCTCAGGGCTAGGGTGCAAGTTTAGGCCCAGGTTAGGGTAGGTGTGAGTTAATTGTGGTTTAGGTTGGGTAGTGTAAGATCAGGTGGTGGCTCAGAGTGGTAGAGTTTTCTTTAAATTTAGAAATGGGCATTTAAGTTTATTAAGTATTTAGTTTATTTAGTTTATTGTTTATTTATTTTAGTTTATTTAGTTTTATTTTATTTAAGATTATTTTATTTATTTAGTTATTTATTTAGGTTTATTTTTAGTTTAGTTTCTTATTTTATTTTTTTTAAGGTTTAGTTTAGGTTTATGTTTATTTTTTTAGTTTAGTTTATTTTATTTTTTTATTTAGGTTTTATTTTTTATTATTAGGTTTAGGTTTAGGTTTTTAATTTTAGTGTATGATTTAGGTTTCATTTTTGGTTTATTTTAGGTTTTATTTTTAGTTTGATTTAAGTTTATTTTATTTATTTTATTTTATTTAGTTTAAGGTTTTTATTATTAGATTAGGTTTAGGTTTTATTTATATTGGTTTAATTTATTTTATTAGGTTTAGTTTATTTTATTTTATTTTATTTAGTTTTTTATTTTATTTTAGTTTTATTTTTGTTAGTTTAGGTTTTATTTATTTTATTAGTTTAGTTAATTTTTATTTTATTTTCTTTTAGTAGGTTTAGGTTTTATGTTTTAGTTTAAGTTTTATTTTATCTATTTTTTATCTTATTTAGGTTGAGGTTTTATTTATTTATTTTATTTTTGTTTTTTTTAGTTTTAGTAGTTTTAGTTTGTGTTTAGTTTCAGGGCCTGTGGTTGGGGTGGGGATCATGGCTCAGGGTTATAAGTTGTGATAGGTGGGGTTAAGGTGTGGTGTGGTTTGGGTGTGGCTCAGTAGGTCATGGTTTTAGATTTAGGTCAGTGGTCAGGGTCAGGGTTTAGGCCTGTGGTTAAAGTTCTTTAGCAGGGTTTAGGTGTGTTTAGGGTTTATGGTTTCAGTTTAGGATTTTGGGTTTGGGTTTGTGTGGTTTTTAAAAGTAAACCCATGTTTAGGATTATTTGGAATATATTTTATTTATTTTAGTTTATTTTATTTATTTATTTATATTATTTTTATTATGTTTAGTTTATTTGTTTTATATTTATTTTAGTTTAGGTTTTATTTTAGTATATTTAGGTAGGTTTAGTTTAGTTTATTTTAGTTTTATTTTATTTTATTTTTAGGTTTTATTTTTTATTTTAGGTTTTAGGTTTTATTTTATCTTTTAGGTTTATTTTATTTTTATTTTAGTTTAGTTTATTTTATTTTTAGTTTAGTTTTATTTATTTTACTTTGGTTCAAATTTTATTTGTTATTTTATTTTATTTTATTTTTAGTTTAGGTTTAGATTTAGGTTTTAATAATTTTATATTTTATTTTATTTTATTATCTTATTTAAATTTATGTATTTATTTATTTTAGGTCTTTATTTAGTTTAGGATCAGGTTTAAATTTTAGTTTGGCTCAGGGTTTAGTGTCAGGTCTGGAGTCAGGTTTAGGGCCTAAAGCCCAGTTTTAAGATTTAGTGGCCTGTATTTCACGAGGGTTTTAGGGCTCAGTGCCTGTAGGATTTAGGGCCTTTAGGGCTCAGTGGAGTTTAGTAGGCTAGTGGTAGGCCTGTTTGAGGGCCTTTAGGCGGGCAGCTCAGTTTAGAGCTTTGGGTTGGCCTATGGCTCAGTCTCAGCCTTTAGGCTCATTTTATATAGGTTTAAGTTAGTTTTGAGCCTGTGTGGTTTAAGTATTATGATTTAGTGATAGTGTTGGTTGGGGCTCAGTGGCCCATGATTTAGATCTAGGTTTCAGGAGAGGTTTAGGTTTGTGGCTCATAGAGTGAGGTTGGTTTAGTTGGGGGTCCGTGGCTCAGGATCAACGTCCCGTGATATGGATCAGGGTAAGATTATAGTGCCTTGATATTTAAGTAAGTGTGTCAGAGTGGCCTGGCTCAGATGGGCTATGGTTTAGAGTTTAGAGTTGTTGGGAGGAGGGTTTGAGGAGTAGGTCAGTGGAGAGGGTTTGATTTTCTAATTAATTGACAGCTAGTTTATTTAGTTTATTTTTTATTTATTTTAGTATTTTAATTTATAATTTTATTTAGGTTTATTTTATTTCATTTAGTTTAGTTTATTTATATTAGGTTTATTTATTTTTGTTTAGTTTTATTTTTTAAAATATTTTGTTTAGGTTTAAGTTTTTTTTTTTTTAGGTTTAGTTTCAATTTTATTTTATTTTTTATGTTTAGGTTTTAGGTTTTATTTTAGGTTTACTTTAGGTTTTATTTTTTTAGTTTAGTTTAAGTTTAGGTTTAGTTTAGTTTATTTTTAGTTTAATTTATTACATTTAGTTTAGGTTTAGTTTAGGTTTTCTTTATTTTAGTTTAGTTTTATTTTAGTTAGTTTAGTTTATATTATTTTTTTTTTAGTTTAGGTTTTATAGTTTTATTTTATTTATTTATTTTAGTTTATTTTTTTATTTTATGTTTAGTTTTATATTTAGTTTTATTTTATTTTATTTTATTTATTTTATTTTATATTACATTTTAGTTTTATTTTATTTTGGTATTTTATTCTTAGGTTTATTTTATTTTTAGTATAGTATTTTTATTTATTATGTTTAGTTTATTTTATTTTATTTTAGGTTTAAGTTTAGTAGGTTTTATTTTATTTATTTTTAACCCATTTAAGTGTAGGTTTATTTTATTTCTTGGTCTTATTTAGTTGGTAGGCCTAGGTGGGTTTAGCTCAGGTGGGGTGGGTAACTGGGTTTAACCCAGGCTTAAGTTCTCCTGATTTAGGTCATTTTCATTTATCACACGAGTTTAGGGTCAGCTCAGTTGTAACCATCAGGATGTGGCTAGCCTCTTGGTCAGGGTTTTAGGCCCAGTAGTGCTGGCTGAGGCTAGGATTTAGGGCTCAGTTCAGTGGCCAGGTCAGTCATTAAGATCTTCTATGGTTAGGGCCTGGGTCTGGGGCCTAGCCTCAGTCTGGGCCTAGGTAGCCTGTGGCCTTTCAGTGGTTTAGGGCCCAGGTCAGGCCCAGCCCAGGGCCCAGTTTAGCCCAGAGCCTGTATCTGTGGCCCAGGGCCCATTAGGGTCTCCTGTGATCAGTTATGGAGGGTTTATGGTTTATAGGCTCTTAGCTCAGTGTGGAGTGGTCAGGGCCAGTGGCCTGTGGCCTGTGGAGTGTGTGGCTCATGGCCCATGATTTAGATTTCAGATAGGCTCAGTGGCCTGTGAGTCAGGCCAGGTTTACACTAGGGTAGGCCTGTGGTAGATCAGGGTTTTGATCAGTAGTTAGTGGGGTTTTTTAATTTATTTTCTTAAATTAAGTACAGTTGATTTATTTAGTTTATTTAATTTAATTTAGTTTATTTTATTTTTTTATATTTATTTATGTTTATTTTATTTTTTATTTAGTTATTTATTTAAATTGGTTTATTCATGTTTAGTTTTATTTTATTTATTTTATTTTTAAGTTTTATTTTTTATTTTTAGGGTATAGGGTTTTAGTTTTTATTTTATTTTTTAGGTTTAGGTTTTAGATTTTTATTTTAAGTTTATTTTTAGATTTTATTTGTTAGTTTAGGTTTAGGATTAGGTTTAGTTTATTTTTTGTTAATTTATTTTATTTAGTTTAGGTTTAGGTTTAGGTTTAATTTATTTTAAGTTTAGGTTTTATTTATTTTAGTTTTGTTTTAGGCTTATTTTAATTTATTTTAGGTTTAAGTCTTTTTTTTTAAAATTAGGTTTTATTTTTTATTTATTTTTAGGTTATAGATTCAAATTTATTTTTAGTTTTAGGTTTTTATTTAGTTTTTATTTTATTTTATTTTAGGTTTATTTTATTTTTATTTTATGTTTAGATTTTATTTTATTTAGGTTTTTTATTCTTAGGTTTATTTAATTTTTTTAGTTTCATTTAAGTTTTTATTTATTTTATTTTAGTTTATTTTTATTTGTATATTTTATTTTTAGGTTTTAGGTTTTTAGGTTTTTTTTTCATTTATTTTATTTATTCTATTTTATTTAGGTTTAGTGTTTAGGATTTATTTTATTTTAGGTTTTAATTTGTTTAGTTTAGGTTTTAGGTTTGTGGTTTAGTGTAGGTGGGGTTTAGGGTTAGTGGGTTTAGGGTTTAGGTGGTTTAGGTCAGTTAGGGTGGGTGTGGTGTTTAGGGGGGTTTGGGAGGGTTTTTTTGTTTTATTAGTTAGAGGGTTTGTGGTTTAGGTTTAGTTTTTTAGGGTTTTAGCATTTTTGGTTTAGGGTTTAGGTTTTAAGTTTAAGGTTTATGTTTTAATTTATAGTTTAAGGTTTAGGGTTTATGTTTTATGGTTTTTTTTAACAGAGAACAAATTCAGATTCAATATTTCTTCTTTTTAATTTCATCAAGCAAGTAGCACACAAACTTTTGTAAGAGAGCGACATGATAAAAAAATGAGCATGCAAGCAAATGAAAACCCTAGACTAAGCCCCACTAAAGATTCGCCCATAAGTAGTAGATGATCGGTTCTTCACATTCTCTAGTTCCCATTAGAACAACCCCCGCCTCTCGAGTAGCGGGATCTGCCATCATATTCTTGATCTCTCCCTCTGCCACCACCACGATAACCTTCGTTGCTCGTCCTGCCTCCATAACCACCACCTCCATATCCACCAGAACCTATAGATCTCCCACCACCATTACGATAATTGTCGCCTCCATAGCATCTACAGCTAGATCTAGATTGAGCCTAGTTGACGGTGATGTTCCTATCATCAGGGTTCTGCTAATTTTTAGGGTTTAGGTTTAGGTCTAGGTTTACTAACATTTAAGATTTGGCTTTATTTTTCTATTACATTAGGTTTAATTTTAAGGTTTAGGGTTTAGGTTTGTGGATTGTAGGTTTAGTGTTTAGTGGTTTGGGGAGGTTTATGGTGGGTGGAGGTGTTTAGTTAGGAGGATGGTGGGTGGTGGCTAGTGTGGCCCAGGTAATGGTAGTGTTTAGTGGATTAAGATAGGTTTAAAATGGGCTTAGTTAGGAGTTTGGGTCAGCCCAGCTGTACTTTAGGTTTAGGGTAAGATATTTTAGGCTCAGTATTTATTAGAGCCCAGGTTCAGGTCAGTAAGTTTAGGGTTTAGGTCAGTGGCCCAGTAGGCCTCAGTGGCCTAGTCAGTTTACAAGGTGGTTTAGTGCAGTGGCAAGTTTAAGCCCAGGGTCCGTGGCACAGTTAGAATAGGGCCTGGGCCCAGGGCCTGTGAGCCCAATGCCTGGGCCCAGATCAGGTTAGAGGTCAGTGACTCAGTTTAGTTTAGGTTCTGGGCCCATGCCTCAGTGCCCAGTTGGTAAGTATTATCAGATTTAGGGCCTGGCCCAGGGCCTGTAGGCCCAGGCCCAGTGGGGTTGTTAGCCCAGAGTAGTGGTTGGCCTTGATTATAGGCTAGTTTGGCTCAGTGGCCCAGGGCCTGGGAGTGGCCCAGGGTTTGGGGGGAGGGAGAGAGTTAAGTTTGGTTTTAGGAGGTTTAGTTTTAGGTTTAGGTTTAATGAGTAGGTTAAAGTTTATAGAGGTTTTATTATTTAGGGGGTTTGGTTTAGTATTTAGTTTACTTTAGAGGATGGGGTTTGGGTTTAGGGTTTTAGAGATTTTGGGTTGGGTTTAAGGTTTAGGGAGTTTTGGGGTTTAGGTTTGGGGTTTAAGGTTTTCTTTAATTGAGAACAAATTGATTCAACATTTCTTATTTTCAATTTCATCAACCAAGTAGACTAAGTTTTCTAAGATACAAGGAATGACATAGATAAAAATGAGCAGCAAAATCAAAACCCTAGTTAACTTGAATAGTCTCTACCATAAAGACATTGTTCCCTAAGTAGCAAATTGGATCGTTCATTCTTCAATTTCTCTAGTTCCCATCAGAACCACCCTTGCCTCTTGAGTAGTGGGATCTGCCATCATATCCTCGATCTATCCCTCCACCACCACAACAGTTGTAACCTCCATCACTCCTATTGCCTCCATAACCACCACCTCCATATCCACCATCACCTCCAGATCCACCAAGCACTCCTCTGGTAGGTTAGGAGGATTTAGTGTTATTTTGGTTTCGAGGGTTTAGGGGTTTAGTGTTTAGGCTTTTGGTTTAGTGTTTTAGGTTTAGGGTTTGGGGTTTTGGGATAGCTTAATTTAGGGTTAGTTTAAGTTTTAGGTTTAGTGGTTTAAGTTTAGGGTTTTAGGGTTTAGGGTTTATGTGGTGTAGGGTTTAGTTGTGGGGTTTTGGGCATGGGGTTGGTCAGAGGTTTAAGTTTAGGGTTTAGGGTTTAGGATTTAAGATTTAGGGTTTTTAGGGTTTAGGTTTAAGGTTTTTTAATTTTTTTAAAATTTTTTCTAAATTAAATAAATGAGTAGGTTTAGATTTATTTTGTTTATTTAGTTTATTTTTTAGTAATTTTTTTTTATTTTTTATTAAGGTTCATTTTTATTTTTATCTAATTTAATTTATTTATTTTATTTATTTAGTGTTTTATTTTCGTTTATTTTTAAGGTTTAGGTTTAGATTTAAATTTATTTTTTGAATTAGTTTTATTTTTATTTTATTTCTTAGGTTTAAGTTTTTATTTTATTTTTTTAGTTTAGGTCTTACATTTTATTTTAGGTTTAGTGTTTAGATGGCTAGGTTTTAGTAGTTTTAGGTTTAGGTTTAGGTTTAGATTTAGGTTTAGGGTTTAGGGTTTAGGTTTAGGGTTTAAGTTTAGGTTTAGGGTTTAGGTTTAGGTTTAGGTTTAGGTTTAGGTTTAGGGTTTAGGTTTAGGTTTAGGTTTATAGTTTAGGGTTTAGTGTTTTTTTTTTTTGGGAAACCCCATATAGGGGGAATTTTATTGCCACAAAAAAGGGTTACAAGGTCCTTAAAGGGGATAAACTCCACAACTATTGCTCAAAGAGCTACAATCAACCTAGAGAGTAAATCCCATCTTAAATACAACCAAAAGCAAAATAAAAGAGTAAGGAAAGCAAAAGATACAAATTGATTAACAAGATAAGCCAATGGAAGATTAGGCCAAAGCTCTTCGATGATGAGAATGCATGACACTATGGAGCAAACCCAAGAAGAGAACAAGAGAATTGCACTTGCAAAATTGTCAAAAAAAAAGATATTAAAGTAAGGTAATGTGATAGAGTGAAAATGAAAGCATCATAAACCGAAAAGATAATAAGGAAGTGTGATAGAGAAGGCTCGTGCTCACACAAGTTGGGGCGTGATGCAAATATGGGCATCCATACTTAAGCAGAAGGGTTACATCACAAGAGCTACTACCAAACAAAAAGAAGTGAAATCATCACAGCCATCATAGCCAACAAACCTATATAGCAACCATTTGTTGAAAGTCTTTTGAGCCTTAATACATGCTAACCAAAGCAAACCCTATACTGAATAGAAAAGAAAGCAGCAAAGAGAAAAATGGGTATGGGGATCCCATGCAGAGTAAATGTCGTCATATCAGACACCATGTCATGAGAATCCCAACGAAAATGAAAGTGAACCATCATTGTCAGGTTTACCATATTTTTAACCAGGTCCAAGGGTTTAATTAGATCGGCATGAAGACCTACCATAGGAAAATAGCAGAAAGGCCAGGCAGAGGTAAGAAGCATTAAAGACCAATAGAAAGACCTGCTGAAATCCAACAAGGCAAATAAAATAGCATGGAATTAACCCCATCCCAAACAGATGGGACAAATATTAAACAAACAACCGGTAAATGCAACAACCCAAGGATATACCCCAGAAAAAGAAGTGCAATGGAAGAAAGCAATGCAGAAGTTAACAACCTCCATGTTACATAAGTTAGTAACCAGCAAGTGTAAGGCAAGATAGCATATCCCAAGCCCAAATTACCACAGGAATTGCAGAAGTCTATCAGAGAGGAAATGGGAATGCAACAGTAGATTAGATGAACCATAAGGCACAGGTAATAAGTTGCTCCCCACCAAAAAACAACTTAAAATACAATCGATAGACAATCCAGAAACTTGAGAGAAAAACTTAGTAATCCGGCCCTACAACCAACACAAGAATAGCTAGCAAGGGCCATAAATCCACCCATTCGAGTAAACAATGCATAAGTTAAAATCAGTAAAAGCATAATCTCAGTGATTTGCATAAATCTAACAGAACCAAGAGGAAGAAAACAATAGCAAGTTAAGTAGAATTCAAACATCGTGATCAAGAGTAGCGCTTGCAATCGAAAACATTGAAAAGAAACAGGCAACAAATAGCCAACAACCACAAAGACAGCCCGCTGGACATAGGAACCGAAAATCCAACAGCCAATAATGAAAACAATAATACAATTATTGCACCCACCATATGATAAGGCAGTGAAAAGCAAAGATGCAAAAGAAACAAAATGGGTTCAAAAGATAGTCAACATTGAAATCCTTCAAGGTAAAGATGAGTAGGATTGCAGCTAAACCAAAATCCTCAGGAAAAGCAGATTGGAAAGAAAACATAAAGTAAGACCAATCCTAAAAAATGATAATAAAAATAACTAGAAAATTATAGTTTCTCTCCTGACAGGTTTGGAAGATGGGGTTAGCAAAATTAATCAGCAAAACAACTCCAAAAGCACCCTGTTGAGCATGATAGATAGCCCCAGTAGCAGCTTGATGGGCATAAAACCCAATGATCCAGTTCAGCCAACAACCAAGAAAGGAAAAAAATAGTAAGTTGGCCATAAAACCACCCATTGAAAATAGATAATGCATATGATAAATTCCATGTAGATAATGAAGTCAACAAGTAAGAACCAAGATGGAAAAATAATAGTTTAGATAGATAGGACTCAAACATGTGATGATCAAACCACGCATTGAAAATAGATAATGCATAAGATAAATTCCATGTAGATAATGAAGTGGGCTGGCCAAGTTTAGCTGAACCAAGATGGAAAAAATAGCAGCAGTTTAGATAGATAGGCCTCAAACATGTGATGATCACCGACTCTATTGCAAACAACAATAATAAAAAAAGCAAAAGCCACCATGCAGCCAAAAACCTCAAAAGAGGCCTGTTGGTGATAAGATCTCAAAAACCCAGAAGCAACTTGTTGAGCATTAATCCAGTCCAGCCAACAACCAAGATAGTAACAACCAACAAGCTCGCCAAAAATCCACCCATTCAGAGTAAATAATGCATAGGATAATATCCAATTAGGCAATAGCATAATCGCAGTGATATGCACAATTCTAATAGAACCAATAGGGAAAAATAGCAGATTAAGTAGACTTCAAACATCAGGTGATCAGCTGCAGCCTGGTTACAAACAGCAAAAATAATGGGGCAATAAACATGAAGTAATTCCAAACCTACAGAAATAATCAAAAAAACAACAGGCAGTAAACATCCACCAGCCACAAAGGCAGCCTGCTGGATAATGGACCTGATAATCCAACAGCCAACAAATAAAACAACACTACAATTATTGCACAAACCATAAGATAAGCAAAAAAAGAACAGTGGGGCAACATAGTCACAGAAAGGGTTCAAAAGTAAACCATCAATGAGATCCTTCAAGACAAAGGAGAGCAGGTTAACAGCTGAACTACCATCCTAAAAATAATAGACTGAAAGGAAATCATTAAGTAAGTTCAATCCTGCAAAGAGACAATAATAATAATAAGGGTATTGCAGTTTCTCTCCTTACAGGTTGGGGAGATGAGGTTAGCAAATACAATCAGCAAACCAACCCCAAGAGCAGCCTGCAGGACAAAAGGCCCAGAAATCCAACAACCATCAATTAAAACATTAAAATAGATATTGCACCCACCATAAGAAAAGCCAGTAAAAAACAATTATACAATATCAGTTATAAAGTGGTCCAAAGGAAAGCCATCTTTAAGAACCATCAAGTCACATAATATCAGGCCAGCAGCTATTCCCACAGCATTAGTAATAATAGACTGGATGGAAATCAGGAAATAATTCCAATCCTGCAGAAAAGAAGTCATAATAGCAAAGATATTGCAATTTCTCTTCTTACAGGTTATGGAGGTAAGGTTATGGAACATAAGAGGGGCCACAACCATAATAAGGAGAAGAATAATAGATAAATTTGGGCCAACCATAAGGTTATACAAAAGTATAGCATTTAAACATTGAGACAGGTGCCCTAGAATATAATTCCAGAAAGAGAAAAGGTGGAAGAATACAGCTTTAATCATAAAATGAGAAACAAAAATAGTAAGATCCATAATCAAAATATTGATGGCAAGAGGTCTGTTCCTATTGATCAAAAAATAAAGCAAAAAATAAAGCATAAAGTAATACATCTCCCTCCAGCAAACATGAAACACCTTACCATTAAAAGTGGAAGCAGAGTAAAGGCCCCATTTAAGGTTGGGAGAGTTAAACCAACATTAGATGCCATAGATCAGAACAAATAGCAAGGGGTATCGGATGCATCAAAATTCCAAATGAACATCAACACATTAACAAGTAGGAACAATGAAGCGAATTAAAGCTAGGTAATTAAACCAACAAAGAAGGGATATCAGCATGATGCATCAATAAATTCCCAAGAAACAACAACACTAAATAGAAAATGATCATGCAGTTAATCAGGTAATATAGTAGATCAATCTAATAGGTTGGATTAATTTTTGAGATAAGGGAGTCCAGTATTGTCTAGATTCACCAATCCATGAAAATGTTCCAATCTAGCACCCAGATTTGCAAGATAATCAACACATGCATTACCCTCACGCCATACATGAGAGATTTTAAAATAGAGTTGAAAAAGGAGAGCTCTAGTCTACTTGAGAAGATAGTATAATTTTGTACTACCCATTTTGGTGGAAGTCAAAAGATCAATCAGCAGCAGGGCATCCACCTCAATCAAAATATTGAGCCAACCTTTTTGAAGGAAAATCTCAAGAGCTTTGTACATTGACATTAGCTCAGCAAAAGGAACAGAGCAAGTATTAAGGGGGTAAGTAAAAGCACATAAGACTTTACCATTAGGGTTTCTAAAAATTCCACCACGTAAGCATTTTGAGAGACAGCCATCGTGTTAATTTTAATAGTATTAACATGAGGTTTTACCTAATAAAAATCTTATCATCTTTACTTGGGTTGATCCGCAAGTTAAAACCCAATTTATTGGCCACAATTTACAACCTTTGAATTATTTGTAGTTAATTAAATTGGCATTGAATAAGTCACAGATTTTGTTTTTAATTCTAGCAATTATCCTCATGTGGTTCATAGGAATCCCACAATATTTTGCATCATATTTGCCCATCCATATGAACCAAATAAGAGTGATAGAATTATGACTTTAATGTGACCTTTAGTAGTGTTATCGAAATAAACTTCAAGAAGCTAGTATAAAGTTAAGAAGCAATTGAATTTGACAATGTTAAAGAGATCATCATACCAAATCCAAAGTTTGGATGCAATGGCTCTGTTAACAAAAAACATGATTTACATTCTCAATGTGAAAGTAGCAGTGACATTTTGAAGGTAAGTGAACACCTTTCCCCCACATCAAGGATTCAACAGGGATGAAATTTTTCAAAATATGCCAAGTAAGAACAGAAAAAGAAGTAGGAATAGTGTTATTCCAAAGTTTGAAAAATACATTGGAAAAATCATGAGCTTATTTAATATGAATCCAAACATTTATAAAGTTGAAATCACCATTTTGAGAAAGCTTAAAAAAGATTTGATCATGATTGCTAGGTATGATAGGAATAATAAGTTTAGGGTTAGGTTTAGGTTTAGGTTTAGGTTTAGGGTTTATTTAGGAATTATGGTTTAAGGTTAAGTGTTTAAGGTTTAGGGTTTAGAATTTAGAGTTTAGGGTTTTAAAGTTTAGGTAGAGTTTTAAAGTTTAGTTTAGGTTTGGGTTTAGGTTTAGGGAGTTGGGTGGGTTTATGGTTTAGTTTTAGACTTTATGATTTAGGGTTTAGGGTGGTTGTGGTTTAGGGTTTTATGGTTTTTTTATGATTTAGGGTTTAGGTTTTAGGTTTATGGTTTAGGTTTTAGTTTAGGGTTTTAGGTTTAAGGTTATTTTTTTAACAGAGAATAAATTTGTATTCAACATTCTTATTTTTGATTTAACCAACCAAGTAGTGTACCATGTTTTCTAAGATATAAGAAATGATATAGATAATAAATGAGCATGCATAGAGCAAATCAAAAAGCCATAGATAATTAAAACTATCTCTAATGTAAAGACACAGTTCTGTAAGCAGTAGATTGGATCGGTCGATTGTCAGTTTCTCCAATTCCCATCAAAACCACCACCACCTCTCGAGCAGTGAGATCCACCATAATATCCCTGAACTATCCCTCCACGACCAGCATGGCTATAACCTCCATCACACCTCCTGCCTCCATAACCACCATTGCTTCTACCACTGCCTCCGTATCCACTAGCACCTCTAGATCCCCCACCACTGCTGCGAAAACTGTCACCTCTGCCTTCGCCTCCACTGCAAGATCTAGATTGAGCCTAGTTGATGCTGATGTTCCTGCTGTCAAGGTTCTTCCCATTATTAGGGTTTAGGCTTAGGTTTAGGTTTAGATTTATGTTTAGGTTTATTAGGTTTTAGGGTTTAGGTTTATTTTTATATTTATTTAGTTTCTTTAGGTTAAGGTTTAGGGTTTAGGATTCAAGGTTTTATGTTAGGGTTTAGGGTTTTGGGTTTAGGGTTTAGGGTTATAAGGTATAGGGTTTAGGGCTTATGGTTTAGGGTTTAGGGTTTTGGGTTTAGTGCTTAGGCTTTAGGGTTTAGGGTATTTAGGGTTTAAGGTTTAGGGGTTTTTTTTGGAAACCCCATGTAGGGGGAATTTTATTGCCACAAAAAGAGAGTTACAAGGTCCTTAACAGGGGATAAAGTCCACAACTACTGCTCAAAGAGCTATAATCAGCATAAAGAGTAAATCCCCTATATAAGTACAACCAAAAGAAAAATAAAAGAGTAAAAGAATGTAAAAGATATAAACTGATTAGCATAGATAAGCCAATGAATAGATCTGGGCCAAAACCCTTTAGGATGAGAGAATGCATGACACTAGGGAGCAAACCTGCAAGAGAACAAGAGAAATGCACCTGCAAGAGAGAAAGAGAAGTGCATCTGCAAAAATAAAGAAAGATAGAAATTCAAACAGTTAAAGTAGTACAAAGAATGTGAAAGTGAGAGCAGCATAAACTGAGGAAATTATAGAGAAGTGTGTGAAAGAAGGTTTAGGCTCAATCACACCAAATTGGGGCAGATGCAACTATGAGCATCCAAATTTCAGCGGAAGGGTTACAACACAAGAGCTACTACCAAACTAAGAAGGAGTGAAATCATCATAGCCATCATAGCCTACAAACGCGGGAGAAGAAAGCCATTTGTTGAAGGTCTTATGGGCCTTAGTACCTGCAAACCTAAACAAAGCTATATATAATATTGTAAGGAGATAGAAAAGAGCTGAAAGATAAGGGGTCCCATGCAGGAAAATTATCATCAATATAGTCACCATAGTATGAGAATACCTATACATATGAGAATGAGCCATCTTTGATAGATTCCCTTTTAAAACCATAGCCAAGAGTATAATTAGGCCAGCATAAAAACCCACCATGAAAGAACAACAGAAAAAGCAACCTGCTGAAATCCTGCTAAGCAAATCAATGAGCAAACATATGAGACATATATGAAACTTTCAGGCCAGGAGTACAACCCTGGAGTATAGTCCAGAAAAGAAACCCAATCATAATAAGCAATGCAGATGTTAACAACCCCATTATTAATAACCATTGCAGAAGTTAACAAAAAGCAAGTGTAAAGCAAGGCCAACCCAAACCAAATGTACAAAAGTCTAACAGACTAAGGTTAGAATAAAAGAATGATTAGTTATACTAGTAAGCACAGGAAATAGGCTGCATCCCACCGTAAATAGCACCAAATAAAGATAGTTAAAAGATACTAAGAATAAGATGCTACATAAAACCCGATAATCTGATCAAGAACAACCAAGACAAGAAGATAAAGAAGACAAAGAAAGACAATGTATCCATAGAACAACACATTCAGAATAGACAATGCATAAGATAATAACCAAATAGATAGAAGCATAATCATAGAGATCTGCACAAGCCTAACTAAACCAAGATGGAAAAAATAATAGTAGATTAAGTAGTCGATAGATATCATGTGATAAATAGCAGCCTAAACACAAACAAAAAAGACAATCAGTAAGCCAACCCCATAAGCAGCTTGCTGGACATAGGACCCTAATGTCCCATAGTCAACAGATAAATAACAAAACAATTATTGCACCCACCATAAGATAGTCCAATATAAAATAAAGAAACAACATAGACACTTAGGGGGTTCAAAGGAGAGCCAACATTGGAATCCTGAAAAACCAAGATAGTAGATAACCAAGACAACAAACAACCAAGATAGCAAATAAAAGCTAGTTGGCCATAAAGCTAGTCCATCAAGATAAAGAAAAGTAGACTAGCAGTTAAGCCAACAACATTAGTAAAAGTAGACTGGAAAGAAGACAAAAACAAAATCCAATCCTGGAAGGAGAAAATAATAATAATAATAATAATAATAATAATAATAATAATAATAATAATAATAATAATACAACAACAATAACAAGCCTTAATCCCACTAGGTGGGGTCGGCTACATGAATCCTTCGTCTCCATTGTGTCCTATTATGTGTCAAATTTTTATTTAATTCAAGTATACTAAGATCGTTTTTTTATACATCTTAACCAAGTCTTTTAGGTCTAACTCTACCTTTCTTAACATAAGGCAAATCTAATGCATCTACTCTCTAATCGTCATCGACGTCCGACACTTTATGTGGCCAAACCATCTAAGCGACTCTCCCTAATATTATCTACCAGGAGCTACTCCAACTTTTTCTAACATACTCATTTTGCATTCTATCTCTAAGAGTAAAGCCACTCATCCACTGAGCATCCTCATCTCTATAACACTTAACTCAGGTCTTATGCTACTCTTTTATTGGCCAACATTCGCACTATAAGTCATTGGTCTTGCCACCATCTTATAAAATTTTCACTTAAGTTTAAGTGGAACTTTTCTATCACATAATAGGCCAGATTCATTCCTCCACTTCAACAATCCAACTTGAATTCTACTAAAAACATCTCCTTCTATTTCACCATCATTTTGAACAATAGAGCCTAAATATCTGAATCGCTCACTCTTATTAATGACTTGTTCACCTAAAGTCACAACACTATCACTAAAACTTCTATAACTAAAATTACACTCCATATATTCAGTTTTAGATCTACTTAAATGAAAACCTTTAGACTCTAAAGTTGACCTCCATAATTCAAGTTTCTATTGGACTCTCTAGTCTTATCAACAAGAAGAATGTCATCAAAAAAATCATACACCAAGGTACATCTTCTTGTAAATGCCTCATAAGAACATCCATAACTAAAGTAAAAAAGATAAGGGCTTAATGTTGATCCTTGGTGTAATCCAACTGAAATAGGAAAATATTTTGTCAATCCTCCTTGTGTTTGGACACAAGTAATAGCTCTAGTATACATATCCTTAATGACTTGAATATAACCAATATTAACTCCTTCCTGTTCTAGAACTCTCTAAAGAACATCTCTTGAGACTTTATCATAAGCTTTCTCTAAATCAATAAATATCATATGTAGATCCTTCTTACTTTCTCTATGCTTCTCCATCAAACCTCTTAACAAATGTATAGCATCCAGTAGATCTACGGCATGAAACCAAACTGACAGAGAAACTTCCGTATCACATCGTAACCTATGCTCAATTACTCTCTCCCATAATTTTAATGTATGGAAAATTAACTTAATTCCTCTATAATTTGCACACTCTTGTGCATCACCTTTATTCTTAAATAAAGGAACCAACAAACTCTTTCTCCACTCATCTGGAATCTTTTTAGTCTTTAAAATAACATTAAAAAGATTTGTAAGCCAAGAAATTCCTTGATCTTCTAAACATTTCCACACATCTATTGGAATATTATCCAGTCCTACTACTTTTCCACATTTCATTTTCTTTAAAGCTTCACTAACTTCAAATTTACTAATACGATGATAGAAATGAAATTTTTTTTAGGGTATTAAGGTTGCTAAAATCAATCGTATTCTTAGATCCTTCATGAAAAGTTTATCAAAATACTTCATCCACCTATTTTCAATATCTTTTTCTAAGACAAGCACTTTATTATTTTCATCCTTAATACCCCTCACTTGAACTATGTCTTTACTTCTCCTATCTCTTTGCTTGGCTAACTTATACCTACATCTTTCACCTTCTTTGGTATCTAATCTATTGTATAAATCACTAAAAGCTAAATTTTTTTGTATCATATATTGCTTTCTTAGAATCTCTACAGCCACTTTATATCTTTCCCAATTCTCTGAATTTTTACATCTAAACCAAGTTTTATAATAATGCTTCTTATTTCTTATCTTTTCTTGTACACTCTGACTCCACCACCAACTATTCTTATTAAAAGAAGCTTTTCCTTTTGATTCTCCAAGCACATCTTTAGAAACTTGCTTAATTTCACTTGATATTTTTCCCACATAACGTTAGCTTCCTTATGAACATCCCAAATTATAATTTCTTGTAGCTTGCTCTTAAAAATATTTTTATTTGTGTTCTTTAAGTGTCCCCATTTAATCCTAGGACAATAATTTAGTTTATTTTTTCTCTTACAACCTTTCATCTTAAAATCTAAAACTAATAGTCGATGTTGGGTACTTAAAATTTCACTTGGAATGACCTTACAATTTTTACAATCTAAATGAACTATTTTTCTTATCTAAAATAATCAATCGTGTTTTACTAGATCCATTTTATAAGTAATAATATGTTCATCTCTTTTCTTAAAAAAAAAGTATTAGCAACTACAAAATCATAAGCTAAGGCAAAATCTAATATAGTCCTACCTTCTTCATTAGTCACTCCAAAACCATAACCACCATGAATACTTTTAAAATCTTCTACCACTCTACCAACATGTCCATTTAAATCTCCCCTAATAAATATTTTTTCTTCAAGAGGTATCTTTTGTATTAATCCCTCTAATTCATTCCAAAATTTTTGTTTTGAGCTTACCTCCAAACCTACTTGAGGAGCATAGACACTTATAACATTGATAATCTTAGTATCAACAATAATCTTTAGAGCTATAATTCTATCTCCACATCTATTAATACTTATAACATTATCTTCAAACTTTTATCTATAATCACACCTACACCATTTCTTGTTCGACTTTTTAATACAAAGTTTAAAACCTAAACTATCAATCTCCTTGGCCTTCTCACCAACCCATTTAGTTTCTTGAACACATAAAATATTTATCTTTCTATGAACCATAATGTCTATTAATTCCATTAATTTACCTATAAGAGTAACTATATTCCAAGATCCTAACCTAATTCTAGTTTCATTGACTAACTTCTTTGCCCGCATCCATCCATAATGTGGGAGGTGAGATAATAATAATAATAATAATAATAATAATAGTAATAATAATAATAATAATAATAATAATAATAATAATAAGGGTATAACAGTGTCTCTCCATATAGGTTGTGGATATGAGATTAGTAAGAACAATCAGAAAAACCAAGGCAGCAAATAACCAAGACAATAAATAGCAAAGGCAGCAAATAACAGCTAGCTGACCATAAAAACACCTAATCAGAATAGACAGTGTTTAGGCATTAGGGTTTACTATTTTTAGGGTTTAGTGTTTAGGGTTTAGGGTCAACTTAGGGTTTAGGGTTACTTTAGGGTATAGGGTTTAGGGTTTGGGGTTTTAGGGTTTAGGGTTTATGATTTGGAGTTTAGGGTTTAGGGTTCATAATTTAGGAGTTAGGGTTTCGGGTTTAGGGTTTTATTTATTTATTTTTATTATTTTTAGATTAAGTAACCGGTAGGTTTAGTTTTCTTCAGTTTATTAAGTATATTTTTTATTTATTTTAGTTAATTTTAATATATATATTTATATTTAGGATCAATCTTATTTTTATTTAATTTAGTTTATTTATTTTAGGTCTAGTTATTTTAGTTTAGATTTTCTATTTAGTTTATTTTTAGGTTTAGGTTTAGGTTTAGGCTTATTTTATAGTTTAGTTTTATTTTTATTTTATTTTTTAGGTTTAGGGTTTAATTAGTCAGTTTTCCTAATTAAGTGAGCAATAAATCCCAATAAAATTATAGGAGGTAGAGGTTATCCCCTTAAATTAACCCACAAAATTTGGCATTAATTGCTAAAGTAATTAAAAGGTAATTAAGATTAGTAAATTTATAATTAAACCTTAATTAAATCTTAATTATTGTTCAAAATTAGTTAAGATCATTTTTAATTAATTCTCCTTTGAAATACTTTTAAAATGATTATTTATTTGCATTTTTTTATTTCTCTATGATGTTTTATGATTTTTAGAAGTTTTAGTCATTAAAAATGATTAATTAAATGTAATTAAAGCCTAATCTTATTTGTGCCATGTGGCACGCTAACACAGCACACTTTCCATGTGGCACTTTGGGATTGGCTACTTAAAACTTATCCTACTTAGCACCTACGAGGCGGCGACGGACGCGCTTTCTCATCCACCATTCGATCTAAGATCAGAAGTTAGATCGGATGGCTATGATTAATCCCACAGCTTAATAGGATTAAATCAGATCGATCTAGCAGATCTAATCACAACCGTCCATTTTAATCATATGGAACAGGTGGTGCTTGATCTAACATCAGTCAAGTGAGGGAGAATGGAGTTCGTTCGCCATTGCTCACTTGATCCAAGCTTACCAAAGCTTGGATCAACTTTAAAAGGATCCTACACCTTCACGACATCAATCAGAGGGGATCCAGCAGTCAAGATCACACGAGATGCAAGTTTTCTTCAAAAAGCTCTAACCCATTTTTTCCTAAGGATCAGTTTTGAAGCATATCTCGCTAGAGCTCAAGACCGGTGGCTCGAATAATTAAGGAAGCTTCATCTAGTGGAGATGAAGCCCTGTTGAGTAGCAATTGGACCAATTTCTTGATGTTCATTAAGAAGGCCAGGAACAAAAAATTTGAAGCTCATCTTTGATCGAAGTCCCACCTTCGATGCTCGAGAAGCTTGAGAGATGATTTATTCTTGCTCGACGAGGCCTAAGGAAGGTGCGTGCAAAATTAATTTGAGTTTTATGGAGAAATGGGGAAGTTAGGTCAGAAATGGGAGTGTCTTATTTCAGGATAGATGAGAATGGCATTTTCTGATCGAGGAAGGAGCTTGGGAGCTTATGGAATGGCTCTAGTGGCTCATCTTTAGTAGCTAGGGCTCTAAAGAGTGATATGTCTGTGTGTTTGAGTGGAAATGAGAGGGTGTATACCCCCCTTCATCTTAATCAGATGGTGGGATCATGTTTGGCTTCTAGTGGCTGTCCGACCATCTCAGGGAGTCTTGGGTGGCAGGGAGGAGGTGAGTTGGCTCAATTTGGTTGGTTAAAGGTGTGGAGGTGGCTACCAAGGAGGAATCATGGGTGTCCTATGGGTTTTAAATGCTCCAATGGGGAGGGTGAGGTGATTTCACCTCCAATGGGTCATGGCTGACCAAACCACCAGTTGGGTTAAGTTGGGCAGTGTCCTAGGTGCCTAGGTGGACCATTAAAAGAGTCCCAAGTGGCCAAGGAATGAAAATGACCACTTACATGGGTGATTTGTCTCATGTGATGCCCTTGACTAAGGAGTAGAATGATCATTTAGCATTGGATTTGATTTGGGATGATTTGAAATGAGCCAAAAGTGGCCCAAATTTCAAGTCAATTGGAGTTGATTTGGTTAGTTTGACTCAATTTGACTTATTTAGGTCAAATGGGTTAGTCAAGTTGACCAATTGGTCAAATTGGGTCAAACCAAGGGTTGGGTCAAGTTCATATGATTAATTAGGATGTTTTGGTTCAATTGGTTTGGTTTAGCTTGGCTTAGATTTGATTTTGGCTCATTTGAATTTATTTGGGTCAAATGGGTTAAGTTGGCAAATTTGACCAAATTGGCCAAATTGGCTTGGGTTGGGTGTTGGTTTGGGTTTAGTTGATCAATTAATGTTGATTTTAGGCTTTAATTTTAATTAATTTGGATTTGGTTTTGATTTTGGACAACTTGAACCTTTAGGTCAATTGGGTTTAATTGGGACCAATCATAGCTTTGGTCAAGTTCAACAATCAATTTAGAATGAACTTGAGCCATTGGTTGCAATAAATTTGGTTTATATTTTGATTTGACCTAATTTGGTCTTTTAGGTTAATTTGGGTCAACTTGGATTAAGAGGGCCAATTGGGTATTTTTATTTAGTTTAGTTTATTTATTTTATGTTTTTTATTTTAGTTTATTTTTTATGTTTATGTTTAGGTTTATGTTTAGGTTTATTTTTTAGATTAGTTTTATTTTTATTTTATTTTTTAGGTTTAGGTTTTATTTTTATTTTTAAGTTTAGGGCATAGGGTTTTGGGTTTAAGGTTTATGCTTTTAGGGTTTATGGTTTTTAGGGTTTAGGATTTAGGATTTAGGGTTGGGTTTTTTTTATTTTAGGATTGTAGGTTTAGTGTCAGGTTTTTAGGGTATAGGGTTTTTTTTAAAAAATTAAGTCCCATAGGTTTAGTTTATTTAATTTAGTTAGTTTATCTTTATTTATTTAGTTTATTTTACTTTTATTTTATTTAGGTTTATTTTGTATTTTATTTTATTTAGGTTTATTTTTAGTTGAATTTTATTTTTTACTTTATTTTTATGTTTAGGTTTTAAGTTTTAAAGTTTAGGGTTTAGGTGGGTTTGGGTAAGATTTCACGATTAGGGTTGGAGGGTCACTAGTTTAGGGTTTATGATTTAGGTCGGTGGGGTTTGGGGGTGGAATATTTATGGTAGAGTAGGTTTAGGGAGGTTAAGGTGAGAGGGTTAGTGATTTTTTTAGCTTTAGTGGGAGCATTTAGGTTTTGGATTAGGGTTTAGGTTTTATGATTTAAAAAATAAAACCCGATAGTAGGTTTTTAGTTTATTTAGTTTATTAATTTTAGTTTAGGTTATTTAAGTTTAGTTTTATTTTATTTTATTTTATTTTATGTATAGTTTAGGTTTTATTTATTTTATTTTGGGTTTTATTTAGTTTAGGTTTTAGGTTTTTAGGTTTTAGGGTTTAGGGATTAGGGTTTTAGGGTTTGGGTTTGGGTTTAGTGGGGATGTAGATTTTTGGGTTTAGGGTTTAGGGTTTTATGGTTTAGGGTTTAGGGTTTAGGGTTTTAGGGTTTTAGGGATTAGGGTTTAGGATTTAGCATTTAGGGTTTAGGGTTAGAGTTTATTTTTTTTATTTTTATGTTTATTTTTAGGGTTTAAGTTTCTGGTTTTAGTTTAAGGTTTAAAGTTTTTAGTTTTTTAAATAGAGAATAAATTTAGATTTAACATTTTTTTGTTTTCGATTTCAGTATCCAAGTAACACACCAAGTTTTCTTAGACACAAGGGACGAGATAGATAAAAAATGAGCACGCATAGAGAAAATCAAAAGCCATAGATAATTAGAACCGTCTCTAATGTAAAGACACAGTTCCATAAGCAACAAATCAGATCAGTCATTCTTTTGGTTTCTCAAGTTCCCATCAGAACTACCCCCACTTCTCGAGTAGTTGGATCCGCCATCATATCCCCGATCTCTTCCTCCACCACAACCACAGTTGTAACCTCCGTCACTCCTCCCGCCTCCATAACCACCACTGCTCTGACTACCACCTCCATATCAACTAGCACCTCCATATCCCCACCACCACTGCGATAACCACCACCTCTGCCTTCGCCTCCACTGCCAGATCTAAACTGAGCCTAGTTGATGGTGACATTCCTGCCATCAAGGTTCTTCAGACACTTAAAGTTTAGGTTTAGGTTCAGGTTTATTATGTTTTAATGTTTAGGTTTTTTTTAATTTATTTAGTTACTTTAGGTTTTGGTTTAGGGTTTGTGGTTTAGGGTTTAGGGTTTAGGGTTTAGGGTTTAGGGTTAGGGTTCATAGTTAAGGGTTTAGGGTTTAGGGTTTAGGATTCAGGGTTCAGTGTTTAGGGTTAGGGTTTAGGGTTTAGGGTTTTTTATGTTTTAGGGTTTAAGGTTTGGGCATTAGGGTGGTATGTTTAATATTATAGATTTATGGTTAGTTTTAGGGTTTAAGGTTTTTAGTTTAGGGTTTAGGATTTAGAGTTTAGGATTTTTTTAATTAAGTAAACTAGTGGGTTAAGGTTTATTTAGTTTACTTAGTTTATTTTACTTTATTTTGCATTTGTATTTAGGTTCATGTTTTATTTTTATTTAGTTTAGTTTATTTATTTTAGGTTTATTTATTTTTATTTACTTAGTTTATTTTATTTTATTTAGTTTAGGTTTAGGTTTAGGTTTAGGTTTAGTTTCTTTTAAGCTTAGGTTTAAGTTTTATTTATTTTAGTGCAGGTTTAAGTTTATTTTATTTTTTATTTTAGGTTTAGGTTTTCTTTTTTTTTTAGTTTAGGGTTCAAGTTTTCGTTTAGAGTTTAGGGTTTTTGGTTATTTTTTAACTAAGAACAAATTTAGTTTCAACATTTATTCTTTTTGATTTCATCAAACAAGTAACACACCAAGTTTTCTAAGACACAAGAGACGACATAGAGCACACATAAAACAAAGCAAAAACCCTAGATAACTCAAATCATCTCTACTATAAAGACACAATTGCTTAAGTAGCAAATCAAATCGGTCATTCTTCAGTTTCGTTAGTTTCCATCAGAGCCACCCTGGCCTCTCGAGTAGTGGGATCGACCATCTTATCCCCACTCTCTCCCTCCGCCACCACCACCATTATAACCTACATCGCTCCACCCGCCTCCATAACCACCACTGCTCCGACCATCACCTCCATATCCACCAACACCTCTAGATCCCCCACAACCACTATCATAACCGCCCCACCGCTTTGCCCCCACCGCGAGATCTAGATTGAGCCTTGTTGACACTGATGTTCCTGGAGTCAAGGCTCAGCCCATTCTTATGGTTTAGGTTTATTTTATAATTTTTTTAGTTACTTTAGGTTTAGGTTCAGAGTTCAAGGTTAGGGTTTAGAGTTTAGGGTTTATGATTTAGGGTTTAGGGTTTTAGGATTTATTCTTTTAGGGTTTAGCATTTTTTAGAGTATAGGGTTTAGGCATTATAGTTTAGGGTTGTAGGTTTAGGGTTTAGGGTTTATGATTTAGTGTTTAAGGTTTTTTATAATTATGTAAACCTATAGGTTTAAGATTATTTAGTATATTTAGCTTATTTTTTTATATTAGTTTACATTTTTTTTATTTTTATTTAGGTTTATTTATTTTTTATTTAGTTTAGGTTTTATTTTAGTTTTTTTTTTTTAGGTTTAGTTTAATTTTTAGTTGAGTTCTATTTTAATTTTATTTTTATGTTTAGGTTTTATTTTTTATTTTAGGTTTAGATTTAGGTTTTTTATTTTTATCTTTAAGTTTAAGTAGGATTTTATTTTAGGTTTATTTTTAGGTTTTATTTTTTAGTTTAGGTGTTTATTTTAGTTTATTTTAGTTTAGGTTTAGGATTATTTTATTTTATTTTATTTTATTTTATTTTAGGTTTAGGTTTAGTTTATTTTAAGTTTTATTTTTATTTATTTTAAGTTTTATTTTTAGGTTTTATTTTAGGTTTATGTTTTTATTTAGTTTTATTTTTTTTATTTTAGGTTTATTTTATTTTTATTTTACATTTAGTTTTATTTTAATTAGGTTTTATTCTAGGTTTAGTTTATTTTAGTTTAGTTTAGGTTTATTATATTTTATTTTAGTTTTATATTTTTTACTTTTTAGTTTAGGTCAGTTGGTTTATTTAATTTATCATTATATATTTATTTTATAGGTTATTATTTGTTAGGTTTTTTTAGGTTAGGATCAATGGATTTTTTTTGGTTTAGGGAGTGTTTTGAGTAGGGTGGGATGATCAGGGTTTAGGTTTAGTGTTTAGTGGGTGGGTTTAGTGTCAGCCTGTTTTAGTTTTTTAGATTTAGGGTTTTATTGTGTTTAGGTTTAGTATAGTTTAGGTTTAGGTTGGCTCAGTTTTTAGGGTTAGTGTTTGGTTTTTGAGTTAGAGTAGATTTTTTAGGGCCTGTTTTTTCAAGGGTTTAGTTTAGGTGGGGTTTTAGTTTTATTTATTTTAGTGGGGTTTTAGTTTATTTATTTTATTATTTTAGGTATTTAGGTTTAGTTTAGGTTTTAGTTTTATTTTAGTTTAGGTTTTAGTTTTTAGTTTATTTAGTTTAGTTTAGTTTTATTTTGTTTTATTTTTGTTTATTTTAGTTTGGTTTGTTTTAGTTTAGTTTAGGTTTTAGGTTTAGTTTATTTTTAGTTTCTTTTAGTTTATTTTAGTCTTTATTTAATTTTGTTTATTTTTTTTATTTTTTTTATAGTTAAGTTTATTTTTTTAGTTTTAGGTTTTATTTTTTAGTTTAGGTTTTATTTTAGGTTTAGTTTATTTTATTTTATTTATTTTATTTTTATTTTAAGTTTAGGTTTTTTTTAGTTTACGCTTTATGTTTTATTTATTATTTATTTTTAAGTTTTATTTTTAGGTTTATTTTTTAGGTTTAGGTTTTCATTTAGTTTTTTATTTTATTTTACTTTAGTTTTATTTTATTTTATTTTAGGTTTAGTTTTTATTTTATTTAGGTTTTATCCAAGTTTAGTTTATTTTGAGTTTAGATTAGGTTTTTATATATTTTATTTTAGTTTTATTATATTTTTTACTTTTTACTTTTGTTTAGGTTTTGGTTTAGGTTATAATTTTATTTTATTTTATTATTACATTTATTCGATTTATTTTATTTTAAGGGTTTATGTAGTTTAGTTTAGGTTTTAGGTTTTGTGGTTTCTTATAGATTTATGCTTTATGATTTATGGTTTTGGGTTTAGGGTCTGGGTTTTAGGGTTTAGGGTTTATGATCAGGGTTTAGGGTTTAGGATTTAGAGTTTAGGTTTAGTTTTAGTTTTAGGGTTTTAGCATTTAGGGTGGGTAGGGTTCTTATTTTGGGTTTATGGTTTAGTCATGGGGTTTTAAGGTTTAGAGTTTTGGTTTTGGGTTAAGAGTTTGAGAGTTTATGGTTTTTTTAGTTTAGGGTTAGTTAGGTTTGGGTCTGGATTTAGGGTTTTAGTTTATTTGTTTTATTAGGTTTTAGTTTTATTTTTTTTATTTTTTAGGTTTTAGGTTTAGTTTAGGTTTTATTTTGTTTTAATTTAGGTTTTAGTTTTAGTTTATTTAGTTTAGTTTATTTTTTTAGTTTATTTTAGTTTAGGTTTTATTTTTAGTTTAGGTTTATTTAGTTTAGTTTAGGTTTTAGGTTTAAGTTTATTTTAGTTTCTTTTAGTTTATTTTAGGTTTTATTTAGTTTAGTTTAGTTTATTTATTATTTTTATAGTTTTTTTATTTTTTAGTTTTATGTCTTACTTTTTAGTTTAGTTTATTTTAGTTTAGGTTTAATTTTACGTTTAGTTTATTTTTAGGTTTAGGTTTATTTAGTTTAGTTTAATTCATTTATTTTATTTTAGTTTATTTTATTTAGTTTATTATAAGTTCTTATTTTTAGTTTTTAATTTTATTTTTTTTAGTTTATTTATTTTAGTTAATTTTATTTTATTTTCATTTTTTGAGTTTAGTTTAGTTTTTAGTTTTAGTTTAGGTTTTATTTTTAGGTTTTTGATTTTAGTTTTCTATTTTTAGTTGATTTATTTTTTAGTCTATTTAGTTTAGGTTTAGGTTTAGTTTATAGAGTATATTTATTTTTAGTTTAGTTTAGTTTATTTTTTTATATTATTTTATTTAGGTTTATTTTAGTTTATTTTTTAGTTTTATTTTGTTTTATTTATTTATTTTAGTCTATTTTATTGAGTTTAGTTTAGTTTAGTTTAGTTTAGATTTATTTAATTTATTTTACGTTTTAGTTTATCTTTAGTTTATTTTATTTTAATTTTTTTTAGTTTAGGTTTATTTTTTATTTAGTACTTTTTTTATTTTTATGTTTCTTAAGTTTTAGTTTTAGTTTTATTTTATTTTACTTTATTTATTTATTATTTTAGTTTAATTTTTTATTTTTATTCAGGGTTTTAGTATATTTTAGTTTAGTTTTAGTTTATTTATTTTTAAGGTTTATTTAGGTTTATTTTATTTTTAGTTTATTATTTATTTTAATTTTTTATTTTATTTTATTTTATTATTATTTTAGTTTATTTTTTATTTTAGTTTTATTTAGTTTATTTTATTTAGTTTAGTTTTTTTATTTTATAGTTTTTTCTTTTAGTTTTTTAGTTTTTACATATTTTTTAATTTTTTATTTAGTTTTCGCTTATTTTATTTTAGTTTATTTATTTATTTATATTTATTTTAGTTTTTATTTTATTCAATTTTTTTTAGGTTTAGTTCTTAAGTTTTTTTTAGTTTATTTTATTTATTATTTATTATTTTATTTTTAGTTGAGGTTTCTATTTTTTATTTTATTTTAGTTTTAATTTATTTTTATTTTTTATTTTGAGGTTTAGTTTTTAGGATTTAGGTTTTTTTTTAGTTTAGGTTTTTTTTAATTTTTAGTTTTATTTATTTAGTTTTTATATTTATTATTTAGGTTTATTTTTATTTTAGTTTTTAGGTTTATTTTATTTCAGTTTTTTATTTATTTAGTTTAGTTTTAAATTTTATTTTTTATTTAATTTATTTATTTTTAATTTAATTTAACTCTTTATTTAATTTATTTATTTTTTATTTTATTTTATTTTTAGTTTTATTTATTTTATTTTAATTTTTTAGTTTAGTTTAGGTTTAGTTTAGTTTGGTTCAGTTTATTTAGTTTAGGTTTAGGTTTTAGTGTTTTTTTTATTCAAGTTTAGTTTGTAGGTTTAGGTTTATTTTTTAGTTTATTTAGTTTAGGTTTTTATGTTTTTAGTTTAGTTTATTTAGTTTATTTGTTTATTTGTTTATTTATTTATTTAGTTTTTTTAGTTTAGGTTTAGCTTAGGTTTTTATTATTTTAGGTTTATTTTTATTTATTTATTTAGTTTAGTTTAGCTTTCTTTTAGCTTAGGTTTATTTTTGTAGTTTAGGGTTAGGGTTTAGGTTTTAGTTTATTTAGGTTTAGCTTTATTTTTTATTTAGTTTTATTTTTTAGGGTTTCTATTTTTTATTTATTTATTTTTTATTTAGGTTTATTTTTTATTTATTTATTTTTCTAATTTATTTAGTTTTTATTTAAGTTTTATTTTATTTTATTTAGTTTATTTAGTTTAGTTTAGTTTAGGTTTATGTTTATTTTTTTAGTTTATATTGTTTTTGGTTTATTTAATTTAGTTTAGTTCAATTTTTTATATTTTATTTTATTTTAATTTATTTAGTTTAGTTTAGTTTATTTAGTTTAGGTTTTATTTAGTTTATTTTTATTTTTAGGTTTATGATTTAGGGTTGTAGGTTTATGGTTGTAAGTTTAGCTTTAGGGTTTTGGATTAGTTTTATGGTCTAGGGTTTAAAATTCGGGATTTAGGATTTAGGGTTTAGGGTTTTGGGTTTAAGGTTTAGGGTTTACAGTTTTTTGTTTATTTTTAACATTAAGTAAACCGGTAGGTTTAAGTTTATTTAGTTTCTTTATTATTAATTTTAGTTTTTTTATTTTAGTTTATTTTTTATTTTTATTTAACCTAGTTTATTTATTTTAGGTTTATTTATTTAGTTTTGGTTTTTTATTGTAGTTTATTTTTCAGGTTTATGTTTATTTTTAAGTTTAGTTTTACTTTTATTTTATTTTTATGTTTAGGTTTTATTTTTTATTATTAAGTTTAGATTTAAGCTTTTATTTTATTTTTTTAGTTTTTGGTTTTAGGTTTTCATTTTACATTTATTTTTAAGTTTTATTTTTTAGTTTAGGTATAGGTTTATTTTTAGTTTATTTTATTTTATTTAGTTTAAGATTTAAGTTTAGTTTATATTAGTTTATGTTTAAGTTTAGGTTTTATTTATTTTAATTTAATTTATTTTATTTTAGGTCTAGGTTTGTATTATTTTGTTTATTTTAAGTTTAGGTTTTTTTTAGTTTAGGATTTACGTATTTTTTTAATTATTTTTAGATTTTATTTTTAGGCTTATTTTTTAGGTTATTTTTTATTAGTTTTTATTTTATTATATTTTAGGTTTATGTTATTTTTATTTTACGTTTGGGTTCTATTTTATTTAGGTTTTCTATTTTTAGGTTTATTTTATTTTTTTATTTAATTTATTTTTTAATTTTTTATTATATTTTATTTTTAGATTTAGATTTTAGTTTCAGTTTTTATTTTATTTTATTTTATTATTTTATTTAGGTTTAGTTTTTCTATTATTTTATTATTTTAGGTTTAAGTTTTTAGGTTTTTAGGGTTTTGGGTTTAGCATTTAAGATTTGAGGTTTAGAGTTTAGCATCTAAGGTTGTAGGATTTTTACTTTAGGCTTTAAGATTTTGGGTTTTGTGTTTTGGGTTTAGGATTTAGTGGGTTTAGGGTTGTGGTTTAGTTTAGGGCTGGTTTAGGGTTAGTTTAGGGTTTACAACCCAGGGTTATGGTTTTCTCTATTTATATTTTATTTTAGGGTTTAGTGTTGTAAAGTTTAAGGTTTAGGTTAGTGGGTAGGGTTTAGGATTTGGTTTAGTGGATTAGGGTTGTAGGTTTAGGGTTTGAGTTTATGGTTATTTTTAGAGTTTAGGGTTTAAGGCTCAATGTTTAGGATTTAGGGTTTAAAGTTTTTTTAAAAAATTAAGCACAAATTTATGGTTTAGGGTTAGTTTTATGTTTTGTTTAGGGTTAGGGTTTTGTTTATTTTAATTTTTTTATTTAGGATTGAGGGTTTATTTGTAGGTTTAAAGGTTTTTTTTTTAAAATTAAGTAAATCGATATAGTTCATTTACTATATTTAGTTTATTTTTTCTTTTTATATAGGTTTATTTTTTATTTTTATTTAGTTTAGTTTATTTATTTTAGGTTTACTTATTTTAATTTAGCTTTTTTTTATTTTAGTTTATTTTTAAGGTTTAGGGTTTATTTATTAGTTGAGTTTTATTTTATTTTATTTTTTAGGTTTAATTTTTATTTTTTATTTTATTTTTTTAGGTTTAGGTTATAAGTTTTTATTTTAGGTTTATTTTTAGGTTTTTTTTTCATTTGGGTTTATTTTTAGTTTATTTTATTTCATTTGGTTTAGGTTTAGCTTTTGTTTTTTGATTTTAGGTTTAGTTTGAAGTTCTATTTATTTTAGTTTTTTAATTTAGGTCTACATTTATTTTATTTTGTTTATTTTATTTTATTTTATGTTAAGTGTTTTTTTTTTATGGTTTAGTTTTATTTTTATTTATTTCAGATTATTTTAGGTTTATGTTTTATTATTTTTTATTTTGTTTTCATTTTACCTTAATTTATTTTATTTTATCTTTTCCTAGTTTTATTGTTTAAGTTTTATTATCAGTTTATTTTATTGTTTTAGTTTTCACTTTTATTTATTTTATTTTGCCTATTTTATTTCTTTATATTTTATATATTTTCTAGGGTTTAGGTTTAGCCTTAGCAGCATAGGTTTTATTTATTCATTTTAGGTTGAGGTATTTTATTTTATTTTATTTTTGTATTTCTTTAGTTTAGGTTTGGGTTTTAGATTTTTAGGGTTTGGGGTTTAGGGTTTAGGGTTTAGGGTTTAGGGTTTAGGGTTTAGGGTTAGGGTTGAGGGTTTAGGCTTTAGGGTTTAGTGTTTAGGCTATAGGGTTTAGTTGTTTTAGGGTTTAGAGTTTAGGGTTTAGGATTTTTTTACTAAAAGAATTTATGGTTTAGTTAGTTTATTTAGTTTTGTTATTGTTATTAAGTTTTAGTTTTATTATGTTTATTTATTAGTTATTAGTTTATTTAGAGTTTAGTTTATTAGTTTAGTTTATTATTATTATTATTTTATTTATTTGTTTTATTTTGGGGTTTATTTGATTTTGGTTTAGTCTTTATTTGGGTTATTTATTGGTTTTGGTTTAGTGTTTTAGTTTTGTTTTAGTTTTGGTTTTATTTAGTTTTAGTTTAGGGGGATTTTATTAATTTTAGTTAAGTTTTTAGTTTAGTTAATGTTTAGTTATTAGTTTAAGGTATATTTTTAGTTTTGGGTTTTATTAGTTTTATGTTATTAGAGTTTAGTTTATTAGTTATTGTTAATTTAATTAGTTTTTATTTGGTTTTTGGGGTTCATTTTATTTTAGTTTATTAGTTTATGGGTTTTAGGTTTTAGTTTTGTTTAGTTTTAGTTTTATTATTATTGGGTTATATTGGTTTTGTTTTATTAGTTTAAGGTTTTGTTTTATTTATTAGTTTATCATTATTATTATTATTATATTATTATTATTATTATTATCATTATTATTATTGTTATTATTATTATTATTATTATTAGTTTTAATTAGTTTTTATTAGTTTATTATCATTATTATTATTATTATTGATTATTATTTTATTAGTTAGTATAGTTTATTTATTTGGGTTTTATGGTTTAGGGTTTAGTTAGTTTTTTTTTTTATTATTAATTATTATTATTATTTATTTAGTTAGTTTTATTATTTATTTTATTATTAATATTAGTTTTGTTTTGTTTTATTATGTTGGGTTTAGGGTTTATAGTTCGCTTAGGGTTTACGGTTAGATTAGGGTTTAGGGCTTTAGGGTTTAGGGTGTAGGATTCAGGGTCTAGAGTTTAGAGTTAGTTAAGGGTTTAAGGTTTAGGGTTTTATGGTTTAGGGTTTAGAGTTTAGGGTTAGGGTTTATGGTTTAGGGTTTCAGGTTTAGTGTTTAGGGTTTAGGGATTAGGGTTTAGGGTTTAGGGTTTAGGGCTTAGGGATGTAAGTTTAGGGTTGTAAGTTTAAGGTTTAGGGTTAGTTCTTAGTGCTTAGGGTTTAAGGTTTAGGGTTTTTTTTTTAAAATTAAGCAAATCGGTAGGTTTATGTTTATTTAGTATATTTTGTATTTTTATTTAAGTTTATGTTTTATTTTTATTTATTTTATGTTTATTTATTTTAGTTTAAAATTTTAATTTTAGGTCATTTTTTAGGTTTAGGTTTAGGTTTAGGTTTATGTTTATCTTTTAGTTTAGCTTTATTTTTATTTTCTTTTTTAGGTTTAGGTTTAGGTTTTTATTTTATTTTTTAGGTTAAGGTTTTAGGTTTTTATTTTAGGTTTTGTTTTTATTTTAGCTGTTACTTGTGTCCATACATAAGGAGGATTGACAAAATATTTTCCATTTTAATTGGATTACATCAAGGATCAGCTTTAAGCCCTTATTTTTTTGCTTTAGTTATGGATGTTCTTACTAGGCATTTAAAGGAAGATGTACCTTGGTGTATGCTTTTTGCTGATGACATTCTTCTTATTGATAAGACCAGAGAGGGAGTCCAAGAGAAACTTTAATTATCGGTTGATTTTTTTAATTTAGTTTTATTTTTATTCTATTTTTTATTTTTAGGTTTAGGTTTAGGTTTTTATTTTTTATTTAGGTTTAAATATTAGGTTTTTATTTTAGGTTTATTTTTAGGTTTTATTTTTTAGTTTAGGTTTAGGTTTATTGTTAGTATATTTTATTTTTATTTAGTTTAGGTTTTGTTTATTTAAGTTTTAGGTTTAGATTTTATTTATTTTAGTTTAGTATATTTTAGTTTTTATTTATATTTATTGATTTACAGAAAGCTTATGATAAAGTTTCAAGAGTTGTTCTTTGGAGAGTTTTAGAACAGAAAAGGGTTAATATTGGTTATTTTCAAGTCATTAAGGATATGTATCTTTTACTTGTGTCCATACAGGAGGATTGATATTTTCCATTTCAATTGGATTACATCAAGGATCACTTTAAGCCCTTATTTTTTTGCTTTAGTTATGGATGTTCTCACTAGGCATTTCTGAAGATGTACCTTGGTGTATGCTTTTTTTGTCGATGACATTCTTCTTATTGATAAGACCAGAGAGGGAGTCCAAGAGAAACTTTAATTATCGAGGTCAACATTAGAGTCTAAAGGTTTTCGTTTAAGTAGATCTAAAATTGAATATATAAAGTGTAGTTTTAGTTGTACAAGTTCTAGTGGTAGTGTTGTGACATTAGGTGAACAAGTCATTAATAAGAGTGGGCAATTTAGATATTTAGGCTATATTGTTCAAAATGATGGTGAAATAGATGGAGATGTTATTAGTAGAATTCAATTTGGATGGATGAAGTGGAGGAATGCATCTGGCCTATTGTGTGATAGAAAAGTTCCACTTAAACTTAAGGAAAAATTTTATAAGATGGAGGTAAGACCTACAATGACTTATGGTGCAGAATGTTGCCCAATAAAAGAGAAGCATAACACTAAGTTAAGTGTTACAGAGATGAGGATGCTTAGGTGGATGAGTGGCTTTACTCTTAGAGATAAAATGCGAAATGAGTATGTTCGGGAAAAAGTTGGAGTAGCTCCGGTGGCAGATAAGAGTAGAGAGAGTCGCCTTAGATGGTTTGGCCACATAAAGCATCAACCGTCTCATGACCCGGTTAGGAGAGTAGATGCATTAGATTTTCCTTTTGTTAAGAAAGGTAGAGGTAGACCTAAAAAGACTTGATTAAGATGTGTAAAAAATGACCTTAGTATACCTGAATTAAATGAGAATTTAACACATAATAAGACACAATGGAGATGAAGGATTCATATAGCCGACCCCACTTAGTGGGATAAAGGCTTGTTGTTGTTGTTGTTAGTATATTTTAGTATAGGTTTAGGTTTATTTTATATTTATTTTAGGTTTAGGTTTTTTTTTTTTTTTAGTTTAGGGTTTAGGTTTTTTTTTTAGGTTTTTTTATGTTATTGTTTAAGTTTCAATTTTCATTTCGTTTTTATTTTATTTGGTTTTAGGTTTATTTTATTTTCATTTTAGGTTTACTTTTATTTTATTTAGGTTTTTTATTTTTTTAGTTTAGTTTAGGTTTTATTAATTTTATTTTAGTTTAGTTTTTATTTTTTATTTTCTTTTTTAGGTTTAGGCTTAGGTTTAGGTTTTAGTTTATGTTTTTATTTTATTTTATTTTTAAATTTTATTTTAGTTTATATTTATTTATTTATTTTATTTTATATTTTTATTTTTTTAGGGTTTAGGGTTTAGGGTTTAGTTTTAGGCTTAGGGCTCAAGTTTTAGTTTAGGGTTTAGAGTTTTTGGTTTTTTTAAGAGAGAACAAATTCAGGTTCAACATTTCTTCTTTTATTTATTTAGTTTATTTGGTTTATTTTTCATTTATTATAGTTTATTTTTATTTATTTATGTTAATTTTTTTATCTAGTTTAGTGTATTTATTTTAGTTTAGGATTTTTATTTTAGTTTATTTTTTAGGTTTAGGTTTTGGTTTTGGTTTTGGTTTATTTTTTAGGTGAGTTTTATTTTTATTTTATTTTTTATGTTTAGGTTTTATTTTTATTTATAAGTTTGGGTTTTGGTCTTTATTTTCTTATTTTTAGATCTAGGTTTTAGGACTTTATTTTAGGTTTATTTTTAGGTTTTATTTTTTTAGTTTAGGCTTAAGACTATTTTTAGTTTATTTTATTTTATTTAGTTTAGGGTTTAGGTTTCCTTTATTTTAAGTTTAGGTTTAAGTTTTATTTTTTTTTTAGTTTATTTTACTCTAGGTTTAAGTTTATTTTATTTTGTTTATCTTATTTTATTTATTTTATTTTATTTTAGGTTTAGGTTTTGTTTAGGGTTTAGGTTTTATTTTAGGTTTATTTTTTATGTTTAGGTTTTTATTTTACTATTAGTTTATATATTATTTAGGTTTTTTATTCTTAGTTTTATTTTATTTTTTAGTTTAGTTTAGGTATTTATTTATTTTTGTTTATTTTATTTTATTTTTAGGTTTTAATTTAGGTTTTTATTTATTTTTATTTTTTATTTTATTTAGGTTTAGGTTTTCTTTATTTATTTTATTTAGTTTAGGTTTAGGTTTTTAGGTTTTTAGGTTTTAGGGTTTAGGGTTTTATGTTTAGGGTTTTAGGGTTTAGGGTTTAGGGTTAGGGTTTAGGGTTTAGGGTTTAGGGTTTAGGGTTTAGGGTTTAGGCTTTAGGGTTCAGGGTGGGTTTATGGTTTATTATTTTTAAGGTTTAGAGTTTAGGGTTTAGGATTTAGGTTTTAGGTTTAGAGTTTAGGTTTTGTTTTTTTTTTTTTTTTTTTTGTTTAATAGAGATCAAATTTAGATTCAACATTTCTTCTTTTTGATTTCATCAACCAAGTAACACACCAAGTTTTCTAAGACACAAGCATCGACATAGATAAAAAAAAGAGCACGCATAGAGTAAATCAAAAACCATCGATAACTAGAATTGTCTCTACTGTAAAGACACAGTTCCATAAGTAGCGGATTGGATAGGACATTCTTTAGTTTCTCCAGTTTCGGTATTTTGAGTAGTAAGATCGTCCATCATATCCCCGATCTCTCCCTCTCACCATGGTTGTAACCTCCGCTCTTCTTGACCACCATTACCGACCACCTCCTCCATATCCACCAGCACCTCCAAATCCCCCACCACCCGAGGGTGCCTCCACCTTCACCTCCACCAGGATCTGGGTGGTCCTAGGTGATGTTTGACCCTCAAGGTTCCTATTCTTAGGGTTTAGGTTAGGTTTAGGTTTATTAGGTTTTAGGGTTTAAGATTATTTTTAATTTATTTAGTTACTTAGGGTTAAGTTTTGGGTTTAAAGTTTAGGGTTTTTTTTTTAAATTAAGAAAACTGGTAGGTTTATGTTTATTTAGTTTATTTTATTTTATTCTTTTCTTTTATGTATAATTTTTATTTTTATTTAGTTTAGTTTATTTATTTTAGGCTTATGCTTATTTTTTAGTTTAGTTTTATTTTCATTTTATTTTTAGGTTTATGTTTTATTTTTTATTCTTAGGTTTAGGTTTAGGTTTTTATTTCATATTTTTATGTTTAGGTTTTAGGTTTTTATTTTATGTTTATTTTTGGGTTGAATTTTTTAGTTTAGGTTTAGATTTCTTTTTTATTTATTTTACCTTATTTAGTTTAGGGTTTTAGTTTAGTTAATTTTAGGTTTATGTTCAAATTTTATTTTTAAATTTTAGTTTATTTTAGTTTAGGTTTAGGTTTATTTTAGTTTATTTATTTTAGGTGTAGGTTTTTTTTAAGTTTATGGTTTGGGTTTTATTATTATTTTTTTAGGTTTTATTTTTTTGTTTATCTTTAAGGTTTTGGATTTTATTTATTTTTTATTTTATTTTATTCTAGGTTTGTTTTATTTTTATTTTACGTTAAGTTTTTATTTTATTTAAGTTTTTTATTTTTAGATTTATTTTATTTTTTAGTTTAGTTTAGGTTATTATTTATTTTATTTTGATTTAGTTTTTATTTTTTTATATTACTTTAATTTTAAGTTTAGGTTTAGGTTTAGGTTTTCTTCTATTTTTTTAGTTTTAGATTTTATTTAGTTTGGGTTTAAGTTTTTAGGTTTTTATGATTTAGGGTTTACTGTTTTAGGCTTTAGGTTTTAGGGTTTTGGGTTTAGGGTTTAGGCTTTAGGGTTTTAGGGTTTACGATTTAGGGTTGTAGATTTAGGGTTTGGGGTTTAGGGTTTAGTGTTAAAGTCTTTTTTTTTTAAATTATGTAAACTAGTAGGTTTAACTTTATTTAGTTTATTTTTAATTTATTTTAGTTTATTTTTACTTTTATTTTTTTATGTTTAATTTTATTTTTATTTTTATTTAGGTTTTTATTTAGTTTTTATTTTATTTTATATATGTTTTTTTATTTTTTAGTTTAGTTTAGGTTTTTATTTATTTTATTTTAGTTTAGTTTTTATTTTTTACTTTATTTTCTTTTTAGGTTTAGGTTTAGGTTTTAGTTTAGGTTTCAATTTTATTTTATATTATTTATTTTATTTTGGTTTAGGCTTTTTCTTAATTTTATTTTTAGGTTTTATTTAGTTTAGTTTTAGGTTTTTAGCTTTTTAGGGAGTTTACGATTTAGGGTTAGTTTAGGATTTAGGGTTTAGGGTTTAGTGATTAGGGTTTCAAGTTTAATATTTAGGGTTTTGGGTTTTGTGTTTAGGTTTTAGGTTTTAGATTTTATGGTTTAGGGCTTAGGGTTTAGGGTTTTTGGGTTTAGGGTTTAGGGTTTTTAGGGTTTAAGGTTTAGGGTTTTTGGGTTTTTTTTAACAGAGAACAAATTCAGATTCAACATTTCTTCTTTATGATTTCATCAACCAAGTAACACACCAAGTCTTCTAAGACATAAGTGATGGTATAGATAAAAAATGAGCACGCATAAAGCAAATCAAAAACCTAGATAACTAGAATCATCTATATTGTAAAGACACAATTCCATAGGCAGTAGATCGAATTAGCCATTCTTTGGTTTCTCTAATTCCCATCAGAACAAGCCTAGCCTCTCAAATAGCGGGATCCATAATCATATTCCTGATCTCTTCTTCGCCACCACCATGGCTGTAACCTCCGTCGCTCCTCTTGCCTCCATAATCCACTTGACCACCTCCATATCCACTACGTAGATCCATGAAACCACTGATAATCGCTTCCTCGCCTTTCCCTCCCTTCCCAGATCTGAGCGGTTGACGGTGATGTTCTTATTGTCAAGGTTCTACCCATTCTTATTATTTAGCTTTAGGTCTAGATTTATTAGGCTTTAGGGTTTAGGTTTATTATTTTTTTATTTAGTTACTTTAGGTTTAGGTTTAGGTAATGTGGTTTACGGTTTAGGGTTTAGGTTAGGGTTTAGGGTTTAGGGTTTAGCATTTAGGGTATAGTGTTTAGGGTTTAAGATTTTAGGGTTTATACTTTTAGGGCTAAGGTGTAGGATTAAGGTTTAGGGTTTAGGGTTTAGGGTATTTTAGGGGTTTAAATTAAGTAAACTGTTAAGTTCAGGTTTATTCAGTATATTTAGTTTACTTCATTTATTTAAAATTTTAGTATATTTTGTTTCATTTAGGTTTATTTTTTAATTTTTATTTAGTTTAGTGTATTTATTTTTGGTTTATTTATTTTAGTTTAGGTTTCTATTTTAGTTTATTTTTTAGGTTTAAGTTTTGGTTTAGGTTTAATTTTTTATTGAATTTTATTTTTATTTTAGGTTTAGGTTTTTTTATTTATTTAGGGTTTAGGTTTTATTTTTTTTATTTATTTTAGGTTTGTTTTTTACGTTAAGGATTTTATTTAGTTTTTATTTTATTTTATTTTAGGTTTATTTTATTTTAATTTTAAGTTTAGTTCTTATTTTATTTAGGTTTTATATTCTTAGGTTCATTTTATTTTTTTAGTTTTGTTTAGGTTTTTATTTTATTTTAATTTAATTTAATTTTTTATTTTATTGTATTTTTAGGTTTAGGTTTTTTATTTATTTTAGTTTAGTTTAGGTTTTTATTTTATTTTTATTTTATTAATTTATTTAGATTTACGTTTTTAATTATTTTATTTTTATGTTTTATTTAGTTTAGGATTAGGTCTTTAAGTTTTTAGAGTTTAGGATTTAGGGTTTAAGGTTTAGGATTTAGTGTTTAGGCTTTAGGGTCTAATAATTTTGGGGCTTAGGGTTTAGGGTTAGCTTAGGGTTTAAGGATGAGGGTTTAGGGTTTCTTGGGTTTAGGTTTTAGGATTTAGGGTTAGGGTTAGGGTTTAGGGTTGTAGGTTTTGGGTGGTAATTTTAGGATTTAGGGTTTAGGGTTTAGGATTTAGTGTTTAGGGTTTAGAGTTTTTTTTTAAAAGAGAAATTAAGTAAACCGGTAGGTTTAGGTTTATTCAGTTTATTTTATATTTTTATTTAGGTTTATTTTTAATTTTTATTTAGTTTATTTTATTTTATTTATGTTTATTTTTATTTTAGTTTTTTATTTTATTTTATTTTTTAGGTTTTATTTTTTATTTTTAGGTTTATGTCTAAGTTTTTATTTTATTTTTTTTAGGTTTATATTTTAGGTTTATTTTTAAGTTTTATTTTTTAGTTTAGGTTTAGGTTTATTTTTAGTTTATTTTATATTATTTAGTTTAGGTTTAAGTTTAGGTTTAGTTTATATTAGGTTTAGGTTTAGGTTTTATTTATTTTAGTTTAGGTTTAGGTTTATTTTATTTTTTTTAGGTTTTTTTTTGTTTAGGGTTTATGTTTTATTTTTTATTTATTTTAAGGTTTTTTAAGGTTTATTATTTAGGATTAGTTTTTTATTTACTTTTATTTTATTTTATTTTAGGTTTATTTTAATATTAGTTTATGTTTAGGTATTATTTTATTTTAGTTTTTTATTTTTAGGTTTATTTTACTTTTAGGTTTAGGTTTAGATTTTAGTTTAGGTTTTTATTTTATTTTATTATGTTATTTTATTTAGATTTAGGTTTTTATTTTTATTATTTTTAGGTTTTATTTAGTTTAAGTTTTGGTTTTTAGGTTTTTAGAATTTAGGGTTTAGGGTTTAGGGTTTATGTTATGTTTATTTTAGTTTATTTATTTGAGTTTAGGTTTATATTTATTTTAAGTTTTGGTTTTTGCTAGTTTAGGGTTTAGGTTTAATTTTTTATTTATTTTTAAGTTTTATTTTAGGTTAAGGTTTTTATTTAGTTTTATTTTATTTTAGGTTTATTTTATTTTATTTTATTTAGGTTTTATATTTTAGGTTTATTTTATTTTTTTAGTTTAGTTTAGGTTTTTATTTATTTTATTATAATTTAGTTTTTATTTTTATTATTATTTTTTTTAAGTTTAGGTTTTGGTTTAAGTTTAGGTTTTAGTTTAGGTATTTATTTTATTTAGGTTTAGGTTTTCTTATTTCTTTTAATTATAAATTTTATTTAGTTTAGGTTTAGGTTTTTAGGTTTTTAGGGTTTAAGGTTTACGATTTTGGATTTATGGGTTAGGGATTTGGGTTTAGGGTTTAGGGTTATATATTTTGTGGTTTAGGGTTTAAGGTTTAGGATTTAGGGTTCAGGGTTTTAGGGTTAAGGTTTTTGGATTTTGTGTTTTATGGTTTAAGATTTAGGGTTTAGGGTTTAGGGTTTAGGGTTTAGGCTTAGGGTTTAGGTTATAAGGTTTTGGGTTTAGTGTATAGGTTTAAGTTTTAGGTTTTAGTTTTAGGCTAACAGGTTCTTATTGGATTAAGGTTAGGTTTATAGTTTAAACTTTAGGGTTTAGAGTTTTAGTGTTTAGGGTGTAGGGTTTGAGTTTAGGTTAACAGTTTAAGGTGCAGGGTTTATGGTTTATCATTTAGGGTTTAAGGTTAAGGTTACGGTTAGGGTTTAACATTTAGGGATTAATGATAAGGGTTTATAGTTTAGCATTTTGTGTTTAAGGTTTAGGGTTAAGGGTTTAAGGTTTAGGGTTAAGGGTTTTTATGATCTCGGGTTATAGGCTTAGGGTTTAGGGTTTGTTTTAGGGTTTAGGGTTTAGGTTTTACGGTTTAGGATTTAGTGTTTAGGGTTTAGGGTTTAGGGTTTAGGGTTTCTTTTTTTAATTAATTAAACTGATAGGTTTAGGTTTATTTAATTTATTTTATATTTTTTATTAAGGTTTATTTTTTTATTTTTCTTTAGTTTAGGTTATTTATTTTATGTTTATTTATTTTAGTTTATTTTTTCAGGTTTAGGTTTAGGTTTATGTTTATTTTTTAAGTTTAGTTTTATTTTTATTTTATTTTTTAGTTCAGGTTTTATTTTTTTATTTTTAGGTTTAGGTATAGGTTTTATTTCAATTTTTTTAGTTTTTGGTTTTAGGTTTTTATGTTAGGTTTATTTTCAGGTTTAGCTTTATTTTTAGTTTATTTTATTTTATTTAGTTTAAGTTTATTTTAGGTTTATGTTTTATTTATTTTAGTTTAATTTATTTTAGTTTAGGATTTAGTTTTTATTCATTTATTTTAGGTTTAGGTTCTCTTTTCCAGTTTAGGGTTTAGGCTTTAATTTTTATTTATGTTTAGGTTATATTTTTAAGTTTATTGCTTAGGTTTAGGTTTTTATTTAATTTTTAGTTTAGGTTAATTTTATTTTTATTTTATGATTATGATTTACTTTTAGGTTTATTTTAGTTTTTAATTTAGTTCAGGTCTTTATTTATCTTATTTTAGTTTAGTTTTTATTTATTTTAATTTATTTTGGTTTTTTTGGTTTTGGTTTAGGTTTAGGTTTAGGTTTTTATTCTATTTTATTTATTTTAATTTATTTAGGTTTAGGTTTTTATTATTTAATTTATTTTCAGTTTTATTTAGTTTAGGTTTAGGTTTTTAGGTTTCTAGGTTTTAGGGTTTAGGGTTTAGGGTTTTCGATTTAGGGTTTAGGGTTTAGGGTTTAGGGTTTGTGATTTAGGGTTTAAGGTTTAGGGTTGTATATTTTATGGTTTAGTGTTTAGGGTTTAGGGTTTAGGGTTTTAGGATTTTAGGGTTTAGGGTTTAGGGTTTAGGGTTTAGGTTTAGGTTTTAGGGTTTATGGTTTAGGGTTAAGGTTTAGGGTTTATTTAGTTTTAAGGTTTATTATTTTAGGCTTTAGGTTTTAGGGTTTAGGGTTAACAGGTTGAGTTAGATTATGGTTTAAGATTAAGGGTTTAGGCTTTAGGGTTGAGGTTTTAGGGTTTAGGGTTTGGTTTAGGGTTTTTTTTGGGAAACCCATATAGAGGAATTTTATTGCCACAAAAAAGGTCCTTAAAGGGGATAAACTCCAACACTCAGCTTCAATCGACTAGAGTAAATCCCAATCTAAATACAACCAAAAGCAAAATAAAAGTAAGGAAAGCAAAATATACAAATTGATTAACAAGATAATAATGGAAGATTAGGGCAAAAGCTCTTCAAGATGAGAGAATGCATGACACTATGGAGCAAACACAAAGAGAACAAGAATTACACAAAATTATGGAAAAAAAAGAAATTAAGCGATTAGGTATCTGACAGTGAAAAATGAAAGCAGCATAAACTGAAAATAATAATAAGCAGCAGAGGGTTTGGTTTAGGGTTATAGGTTTAGGGTTGTATGTTTAGGGTTTAGGGTTTAGGGTTTAAGATTTAGTGTTTAGGGCATAGGGTTTAGGATTTAGTGTTTAGGGCATAGGGTTTAGGATTTAGTGTTTAGGGCATAGGGTTTAGGGTTTAGGGGCTTTTTTAAAAGTTAGGTAAAGTGATAGTTTTAGGTTTATTCAATTTATTTAGTTTATTTTATATTTTTATTTAGGTTTATCTTTTATTTTTATTTAGTTTTGTTTATTTATTTTATGTTTATTTATTTTAGTTTCATTTTTTATTTTTGTTTATTTTTTAGGTTTAGGTTTAGGTTTATGTTTATTTTTTGTTTAGTTTTATTTTTATTTTATTTTATAGGTTTAGGTTTTATTTTTTATTTTTAGGTTTAGGTTT
The DNA here is from genome assembly GCA_021442155.1 of Cymbidium sinense. NCBI lineage: Eukaryota > Viridiplantae > Streptophyta > Magnoliopsida > Asparagales > Orchidaceae > Cymbidium > Cymbidium sinense. The sequence goes on along the minus strand of CM038214.1, from coordinate 308,886,659 downwards.
AGGTTTATATTTTATTTTTTTAAGTTTAAGTTTTAGGTTTTTATTTTAGGTTTCATTTTTTAGTTTAGGTTTAGGTTCATTTCTAGTTTATTTTATTTTATTTAATTTAGGTTTAAGTTTAGGTTTAGGTTTTATTAATTTTATTTTAGTTTATTTTAGTTTATGTTTAGGTTTATTTTATTTTGTTTTAGGATTAGTTTTTTGTTTTTATTTAGGGTTTAGGTTTTATTTTTATTTAATTTTAGGTTTTTTTAGGTTTATTGTTTAGGTTTAGGTTTTTTTTTAGTTTTTATTTTAGTTTTATTTTACATTTACATATTATTTTATTTAGGTTATTTTCTCTTGCTTTATTTTATTTTTTTAAGTTTAGTTTAGGTTTCTACTTATTTTATTTTTGTTAATTTAATATTTTATATTTTATTTTATTTTAGGTTTAGGTTTAGGTTTAAGTTTTTTTATTTATTTTATTTTTAGGTTTTATTTAGTTTAGGTTTTGGCTTTTAGGTTTTTAGAGTATGGTTTGGGGTTTAGGGTTTAGGGTTTAGGGTTTAGGGTTTATGCTTTAGGGTTGAGGGTTTATGGTTTAGGGTTTAGGGTTTAGGGTTTAGTTTTTTTATTTATTTTAGTTTAGTTTATTTGAGTTTAGGTTTATCTTTATTATATTTGGTTTTTTTTTTAGGTTTAGGTTTTTTTTTAGTTTAGGTTTCAGTTTAATTTTCTATTTATTTTTAAGTTTTATTTTTAGGATTATTTTTTTTATGTTTAGGTTTTTTTATTTTTATTTTTATTTTATTTTTTAGGTTTAGGTTTTATTTTTATTTTATGTTTAGATTTAGGTTTTTATTCTACTTTGTTTTAAGTTTAGGTTTGACATTTTTTTTTGGTTTATTTTTAGGTTAGGCTTATTTTTAGTTTATTTTATTTTATTTTATTTAGGTTTTATTTAGGTTTAATTTATTTTATGTTTAGGTTTAGGCTTTATTTATTTTATTTTAGTTTATTCTAGTTTAGGTTTAGGTTTTTATTTATTAATTTTAAGTTTAGGTTTTTTGGGTTTAGGGTTTAGGTTTTATTTTTCTTTATTTTTAAGTTTATTGTAGGTTAGGTTTTTTTAGTTTTTTATTTTTAGGTTGATTTTATTTTTATTTACATTTAGGTTTTACTTTTATTTATATTTTATTTTTTAGTTTAGTTTACGTTTTATTTATTTTATTTTACTTTAGTTTTATTTTAATATTATTTTTTTAGGTTTAGGTTTAGGTTTTAGTTTAGGCTTTTATTTTATTTTTATTATTTTTATTTTATTTAGGTTTAAGTTTTTTTATTTATTTTATTTTTAGGTTTTATTTAGTTTAGGTTTATGTTTTCAGGTTTTTATGTTTTTAGGTCTTTAGGATTTAAGGTTAGGGTTTTCAATTTAAGGTTTAGGGTTTAGGGTTTAGGGTTTGGGGTTTAGGGTTTAAGGTTTGGGGTTTAGGGTTTAGGGTTTTGAATTAAGGGTTTAACTTTTCTTTATTTTACTTTAGTTTATTTTTATTTAGGTTAATATTTATTTTCTTTTGTTTATTTTAGATTTAGTTTTTTTTAATTTAGGGTTTAGGTTTAATTCTTTATTTATTTTTATATTTTATTTTTTGGTTTATTTTTTAAGTTGAGGTTTTTACTTAGTTTTTATTTTATTTTATTTTATGTCTATTTTATTTTTATTTTACGTTTAGTTTTTATTTTATTTAAGTTTTTGATTTTTTAGGTTTATTTTATTTTGTTAGTTTTGTTTCTATTTTATTTATTTTATTTTAATTTAGTTTTTTTTAGTTTTTTTTAGGCTTAAGTTTAAGTGTAAGTTTAGGTTTTAGTTTAGGTTTTTATTTTATATAGGTTTAGGTTATTTTATTTTACTTTTTTTATTTTTAGGTTTTATCTCTTTTAGGTTTAGGTTTTTAAATTTTTAGGGTTTAATATTTACGATTTATGGTTTATGGTTTATGGTTTATGGTTTATGGCTTATGGTTTAGGGTTTAGGGTTTATGGTTTAGGGTTATAGGTTTTATGGTTTACGGTTTAGGGTTTAGGGTTTAGGGTTTAGTTTTTTAGGGTTTAAGGTTTAGAGTTTAGGATTTAGGGTTTAGGGTTTAGGGTTTAGGATTTCTGATTTAGGGTTTAAGTTTAGGGTTTAGTTTAGGGTTTAGGGTTAGTTTTAGGTTTATAGTTTAGGTTAGGTTTAGTTTTTAGGTTTAGGGTTTAGGTTTAAGTGTTTAAGTTTTAGGTTTAGGTTTTAGTTTAGGTTAAACTTTAGGTTTTAGGGTTTTGGGTTAAGTGTTTCATCTTTAGGGTTTAGGGTTAGATTAAGGTTTAGGGTTTATTGTTTAGGCTTTAGGGTTTAAGGTTTTTAGAGTTTAGGGCTTATGGTTTAGTGTTAGGTTTTAAGGTTTAAGGTTTTAGGGTTTAGGGTTTCGGGTTTAGGGTAAGGGTTTAGGGTTTAGGGTTAAATAATTATGATTTATAGTTTAGTGCTTAGGGTTTATGGTTTAGGGTTAGTTTAGGGTTTAGGATTTAGGGTTTAAGATTTAGGGTTAAGGGTTTCTTAGGGTTTAGGGTTTAGGGTATAGGGTTTAGGTTCTATTTTTTATTTATGTTTAAGTTTCATTTTTGGGTTTATTGCTTAAGTTTAGGTTTTTAATTTGTTCTTATTTTATTTTATTTTAGGTTGATTTTATTTTTATTTTACATTTAGGCTTTTTTTAGGTTTATTTTATTTTTTTAGTTTAGTTTAGATTTTTATTTATTTTATTTTAGTTTAGTTTTTATTTTTTATTTAATTTTACTTTTACTTTTAGGTTTATGCTTAGGTTTTCATTTAGGTTTTTATTTATTTTTATAATTTTGATTTAGTTTAGGTTTAGGTTTTTATATTTATTTTCTTTACACATTTTATTTAGTTTAGGTTTTGGTTTTTATGTTTTAAGGGTTTAGGGTTTAGGGTTTATGGTTTAGGGTTTAGGGTTTGTGGTTTAGGGTTGCAAGTTTTAGGGTTTAGGATTTAGGGTTTAGGTTTTATTTATTTTAGTTTAGTTTATTTTAGTTTATGTTTAGTTTTTTTTTTAGTTTAGGATTTAGTTTTTATTATTTATTTCTTTTTAGATTTTATTTATAAGTTTATTTTTTAACTTTAGGATTTTTTTAGTTTTTATTTAATTTTATCTTAGTTTTATCTTATTTTTAATTTACGTTTAGTTTTTAGTTTATTTAGGTTTCTTGTCTTTATGTTTATTTTATTTTTTAGTTTAGTTTAGGTTTTTATTTATTTTATTTTAGTTTAGTTTTAATTTTTTATTTTATTTTATTTTTAGGTTTAGGTTTAAGTTTAGGTTTTAGTTTTGGTTATTAATTTATTTAGATTTAGGTTTTTTAATTATTTTATTTTTAGGTTTTATTTAGTTTAGGTTTAAGTTTTAGGGTTTAGTGTTTTTCAGGGTTGTAGGTTTATGGTTTAGGGTTAAGGGTTTAGTGTTTTTAGGTTAGGTTTTAGGGTTTAGGTTTAGGGTTTAGGCATTAGGGTTTAGGGTTTTAGGGTTTAGGGTTTAGGTTTAGTAGGTTTAGGTTTTAGGGTTTAGGTTTAGGTTTAGCTTAGGCTTAGGTTTAGGTTTATAGTTTAGAGTTAGGGTTTAGTTTAGTTTAATTTTATTAGTTTAGGTTTAGTTTAGGGTTTAAACTTTAGGTTTAGATTTTAGTCTTTATATCTAGTTAGGTTTATTTATTTAGTTTATTTCAGTTTAGGTTATTTAATTTTTAGGGTTATAAGGTTTAGGGTTTAGGTTTTAGGTTAGGTTAGGTTATTTAGGAGGTTTAGGTTAGTTAGGTTTTAGGTTTAGTTTTAAGTTTAGGTTTTTTAGTTTAAGTTTATTTAGTTTTAGGTTTAGTTTAGTTTTAATTTAGGTTTAGGTTTATTTAGAGTTTAGTTTAGTTTAGGTTTAGGCCCAGGTTTTAGTGTTTTAGGTTTAGATTTTTAATTTAGTTTATGGTTTAGTGTTTATTAGTTTAGGTTTTTAGGGTTTTGGGTTACTTATGGTTTAGGTTTTAGGGTTTAGGGTTTAGTTTTATTTAGGGCTTTAGCTTTATTTTATTTTATGTTTAGTTTTATTATATTTAGGTTTTTTTATTTTAGGTTTAATTTATTTTTTAGATTAGTTTAGGTATTTATTTTTTATTTGTTTCATTTTATATTATTTGGTTTAGATTTTAATTATTTATTTTAGGTTTTATTTAGTTTATGTTTAGGTTTTAGGTTAGGGTTTAAGTTTAGGTTTAGTTTAGGGATTAGGGTTTAGGTTTTAGGGTTTAGGGTTATAGGGTTTAGGTTAGGGTTTAAGGTTTAGGTTTAATGTTAGTTAGGTTTAGAGTTTAGGGTTAAGGGTTAGCTTACGGTTCAGGGTTATTTTAGGGTTTAGGGTTTAGGCTTAAGGGTTTAGGGTTTTTAGGGTTTAGGGTTTCGGGTTTAGGGTTAGTTTAGGATTTAGGTTTTTGGATTTTAAGGTTTAGGGTTTAGGGTTTAGGGTTTAGAGTTTTGGGTTTTGGGTTTTGGGTTTTGGGTTTTGAGTTTTGGGTTTTGGGTTTTGGGTTTTGGGTTATGGGTTTATGGTTAGTTTATGGTTTAGTGTTTTGGGTTTACGGTTTAGGGTTTACGGTTTAGGGTTGTAGGTTTAGGGATTAGGGTTTAGGGTTTAAGATTTATTATCTTTTTAAAAAAAAATTAAGTAAATCGATAGGTTTAGGTTTATTTAGTTTATTTATTATTTGTTTTAGTTTATTTTACTTTTTATTATTATTTAGGTTTATTTTATATTTTTATTTAGTTTAGTTTATTTATTTTAGGTTTATTTATTTTATTTTAGAGTATTTTTTTGTTTTTTTAGGTTTAGGTTTAGGTCTATGTTTATTTTTTAGTTTAGCTTTAGTTTTATTTTATTTTTAGGTTTAGGTTTTGGTTTTTATTTTATTTTTTTAGGTTTAGGTTTTAGCTTTTTATTTTATTTATTTTAAGGTTTTATTTCATTTTATTTAGTTTAAGGTTTAGGTTTATTTTATTTTATGTTTAGGTGTAGATTTTGCTTATTTTAGTTTAGTTTATTTTAGTTTAGGTTAAGTTTTATTTTATTTTGTTAGTTTTAGGTTTAGTTTTTTTTTTTTTTAGTTTAGGGTTTAGGTTTTATTTATTATTTATTTTTAGGGTTTTCTTAAAAGTTTAGGCTTTTAGTTAATCTTTATTTTATTTTATTTTAGGTTTATTTTATTTTTTTATTTTAGTTTTTTTCTTTATTTTGGTTTTATTTAGGTTTATTTTATTTTTTTTAGTTTAGTTTAGGTTTTATTTATTTTATTTTAGTTTAGTTTTAATTTTTTATTTTTTTTATTTTACTTTTAGGTTTAGGTTTAGGTTTAAGTCTTAGTTTAGGTTTTATTTTATTTTATTTTTAAAATTTATCAGGTTAAAGTTTATTTATTTTATTTTATTTTTTAGGTTTAGAGTTTAGTTTAGGTTTTAGGTTTTTAGTATTTAGGGTTTAGGGTTTCGGGTTATTGGTTTTAGGGTTTAGGATTTAGGGTTTAGGGATTAGAGTTTAGGGTTTTAAGGTTTAAGGTTTAGTGTTTAGAGTTTAGAGTTTAGGGTTTAGGATTGTAGGTTTAGTGCTTAGAATTAGTTTTATGGCTTATGGCTTAGGGTTAGGGTTTTTTTTAAATTATGTAAATTGATAGGTTTAGGTTTAAGTTTAGGGTTTAGGGTTTTAGGGTTTAGGGTGTAAGGTTAGGGTTTAGGGTTTAGGGTTTAGGGTTTAGGTTTTAGTGTTTAGGCTTTAGGCTTTAGGGTTTTTAGGGTTTAGGTTTAGGTTTAGGGTTTTTAGTTTTGGGTTTAGGGTTTAGGGTTTAGGGTTTTAGGGTTTAGGGTTTAGGGTTTAGGATTGTAGGTTTTTGGTTTAGGGTTTATGGTTTAGGGTTAGGGTTTTTTTAAGGCTTTTTGGGTTTTTTTTTGGGTTTAGGATTTTGGTTTATGGGTGAGGTTTTAGTTTAGGGTTTAGAATTTTTGGTATTTTTTACATAGAACAAATTTAGATACAAAATTTCCTCTTTTCAATTTAATCAACCAAGTTACATAATAAGTTTTCTAAGACACAAGCAACGACATAGATAAAAATAAACATGCATAGAGCAAAAAAACCCTAGATAAATAGACCGTCTCTACTATAAAGACACAGTTTCATAAGTAGCAGATCGGATCAGCCATTCTTCAAATTCTCTAGCTCCCATCAGAACCACCCTGACCTCTAGAGTAGTAAGATCCATCATCATATCCCCAATCTCTCCCTCCACCACCACCATGGCTATAACCTCTATCGCTCCTCCCTCTTCCATAGCCACCACCTCCATATCCACCAACACCTTCAAATACCCTAACACCACTATGATAACTGTCGCCTCTGCCGCCAGATCTAGATTGACCCTGGTTAACAATGATGTTCATGCCATCAAGGTTCTTCCCATTCTTAAGGTTTAGGTTTAGGTTTAGGTTTATTTTTAAATTTATTTAGTTACTTTAGGTTTAGGTTAAGGGTTTAGGGTTTACGGCTTTGGGTTTATGGTTGGGGTTTAGCGTTTAGGATTTAGGATTTAGAGGTTATTTTATTTTTTTATTATCTCAAATGATTCCATAATAAATAAGAAATTTCCAAATCAAAGAGGACATTATCCTCTAACAACTAATAAAATAGGATAAAACAAAATGCAATTCAAAAATTCACCAAAAAATAGTATTTCAAAAAATGATTTAACTCCCAAAGACAATAAAATTTTATTTTGTAGAAGGCCAAGAAATTTTAGTCGAATAAGCTGAAACCCATATGATCATCAGATTCCTCTACAGGCTCTTCCTTCTTTTCTTCCACTATAAGAGATTGAGTTTAAGCATTAGGGAATAGACACATCAAACTAAGATCCTTCAAATACTCATAACCTTCTCATCTTTTATGTGTCGGGTTATGGCGAGGACATTCTTGTAAGCATTGATGAACATGTGGGCGTTTGGCAATGGTGGGATAAGAGAGGGCCGGTGAGAGAAGTGATCATTGAAAGTTAAAGTTCTCGATGAGATCATTAGGTCAAGCACCTTAGGATTGAACCCTGAACCATCATCATACATAGTCTAGATGACAAAGCCATAAAAGAATGTCCTAATCCCTAGCCTAATGAGGAGAGAAAGCCGAGGATCCCACCTTGTGCATTTTAATCATCACCGGGTGATAATTTCAATACCCTCGTTGATCTTAGTTGGGATGTTGAGAACCTAGAAGGAAGAAGTCTCTGAAGGATCCAGACCATTGTTGCCTCGAGGAACCACAACATTAATAGGTACAACAAGACCAACATGGGCAAGAGCACCAACTTTGTATTTCACAACCTCTTCACTGACTTCTTTAAGATCACCTCTCATAAAAATTAGCTCAACAAAGGTTTAGTGTTTAGGGTTTTAGGGTTAATGCTTTTAGGGTTTTGGGTTTAGGGTTTAGGCTTTAGGGTTTAAGGTTTAAGGTTTAGAGTTTAGGGTTTAGGGTTTTTTAGGGTTTAGTGTTTAGGGATTAGGGTTGTAGGTTTAGTGTTGTAGGTTTAGGGTTTAGGGTTCAGGGTTTATGAATTAGGCTTTAGGCATTTTTAAAAAAAAAAATTTAATAAACTCGTAGGTTTAGGTTTCTTTAGTTTATTTTTTATTTATTTTAGTTTATATTTATTTTATTTTTTTAGGTTTATTTTTTATTTTCATTTATTTTAGTTTATTTATTTAAGGTTTATTTAATTTTAGTTTAGGGTTTTTATTTTAGTTTATTTTTTTTAGGTTTAGGTTCATTTTATATTTGAGTTTATTTTATTATATTTCTTAGGTTTAGGTTGTTCTTTATTTTATTTTCTAGGTTTAACTTTTAGGTTTTTTTATTTTGGTTTATTTTAGGTTTTATTTTTAGTTTAGGTTTAGGTTTATGTTTAGTTTATTTTATTTTATTTAGTTTAGGTTTATGTTTAGTTTATTTTAGGTTTAGGTTTAGGTTTTATTTATTTTAGTTTAGGTTTAGGTTTATTTTATTTTGTTTAATTTATTTTTATTTTAGGGTTTAGGGTTTAGGGTTTAGGGTTGTAGGTTTACGATTTAAGGTTTAGGCTTTATGGTTTAGGATTTAGGGTTTATATATATATTTTTTAAATTAAGTGAACTAATCAGTTTAGGTTTATTTAGGTTTATTTTTTTTTTTTTTTTAGTTTTATTTTTATTTTTATTTAGGTTTATTTTTTTTATTCTATTTAATTTATTTATTTTAAGTTTATTTATTCTAATTTAGGTTTTACATTTTAGTTTATTTTTTATATTTAAATTTATTTTCTAGTTGAGTTTTATTTTTATTTTATTTTTGGGTTTAGGTTTTATTTTTTTATTTAAGTTTAGGTTTAGGTTCTATTTTGCATTTTAGGTTTATTTAGGCTTTAGTTTAGGTTTTTTTAGTTTTATTTTTAATTTGTTTAGGATTTTATTTTATTTTATTTTATTTAGTTTAAGTTTAGGTTTAGGATTTATTTATTTTAGTTTAGTTTTTTTTAACTTAGGTTTAAGTTTATTTTATTTTTATTTTAGGTTTAAGTTTTTTTTTAGTTTAAGGTTTATGTTTTATTTTTTATTTATTTTTAGGTTTTATTTTACAATTTATTTTTTTTAGGTTTAGGTTTTTATTTAGTTTTTATTTTATTTTATTTTAGGTTCATTTTATTTTTATTTTACATTTAGTTTTAATTTTATTTAGATTTTTTGTATTCTTAGGTTTATTTTATTTTAGTTTAGTTTAGGTTTTACTTATTTTATCTTAGTTTATTTCTATTAATTTATTTTATTTTATTTTTTAGGTTTGCTTTAGTTTAAGTTCTTATTTTATTTATGTTCAAGTTTTTATTTATTTTTATTTTTTTTTTAGGTTTTAGGTTTAGGGTTTAGTAGGGTTTAAGATTTATAGTTTTAGTTTAAGGAGTTTAGGATAGGTTAGGGTTTAGTGTTTAGTTTAAGTTTAGTCTTGAGCTTTATGATTATAGTTTTAGGTTTAGGTTTAGGTTGCAGGGTTTAGGTTAGTTTTAGTTTTAGGTTTACTTTGGTTTAGTTTGTTGGTTTAGGATTTAGGTTTAGGTATAGTTTAGGTTTAGGGTTTTAGGTTTAGGGTTAGGTTAGGGTTTAGGTTTCTTTTTAGTTTAGGGTTTAGGTTAGGGTTTAGGATTTAGGTGTAGTTTAGGTTTAGTTAGGGTTTAGGTTTAGATTAGTTTAGTTTGGGTTTAGGTTTAGGGTTTAGGGTTTTTTTAAATAAACATTAGGTTTTGGTTTGTTTAGTTTATTTTATTTATTTTAGTTTATTTTATTATTATTTTTATTTATATTTATCATATTATTATTTAGTTTAGTTTATTTATTTTAGGTTTATTTATTTTAGTTTAGGTTTTTTATTTTAGTTTATTTTTTAGGTTTAGGTTTAGGTTTAAGTTTATTTTTATTTTATTTTTTAGGTTTAAGTTTTTTTTTTTTATTTTTAGGTTTAGGTTTAGATTTTTATTTCATTTTTTTAAGTTTAAGTTTTAGGTTTTTATTTTAAGTTTTTTTTTAGCTTTTTTTTAGTTTAGGTTTAGGTTTATTTTTAGTTTAATTTATTTTATTTAATTGAGGGTTTATGTTTTATTTATCTTAGTTTAGTTTATTTTATTTTATTTTTCTTAGGTTTAGGTTTTTTTTAGTTTAGGGTATAGGTTTTTTTATTTTTTTGGTTTTATTTTAGGTTAATTTTTTAGGTTTAGGTGTTTATTTAGTTTTAGGTTTTCTTTTTTTATTTTCATTTTGATTTAATTTTTTTAGTTTATTTTATTTTTTTAGTTGTGTTGAGGTTTTTATTTACTTTATTTTAGTTTAGTTTTTATTTATTTATTTTTTTAGGTTTAGGTTTAGGTTTAGGTTTAGGTTTTAGTTTTTGTTTTATTTTATTATTTATTATTTTATTTTATTTAGGTTTAGGTTTTTTTATTTATTTTATTTTTAGGTTTTATTTAGTTTAGGTTTTGGTTTTTAACATTTAGGGTTTAGGGTTTAGGGTTTATGGTTTAGATTTTAGGGTTTAGGGTCTGCGGGTTAGCATTTAGGGTTTAAGATTGTTTGTTTTAGGGTTTAGAGTTTAGGTTTAGGTTTTTTAGGGTTTAGGGTTTAGGTTTTAGGTTTAGGGTTCAAGTTTTAGTTTAGGGTTTTTGGGTTTTCTTTTAACAGAGAATAAATACATATTCAATATTTCATATTCAATAATGACCTCCTTGGGGCTAGCTAAAGCCTTGTGTTCTCTGGATGTCCATACTATATACCCATTAGCATTCAATCTTATATAAATCAACACATGAATAGCAGAAAGAGAACCTAACATTCATACACTTAAGCTGTAAGCACATGAATTTCTTATGTACTTATAACTAGCATCATAACACATTACTATTCATTTATAAGCTTTTGAAAAATACATTTGGATTTAATAGTGATAATAGGTTTGCATATATTAAATTAAATCAACACATGCAAGCTTACATAAAGGAAATCAATTTTATTTTACTTGACTTTGAAAAGATGGAGCATGGAATCAAATGTCATACCAAATTTAGCATGAATGGAAAGAAGACAATCAAATATAAGCATGTGATTCCTTCAACCAAACTAGTTCTTAAGGACAATCAAATCAAATAAGATTATTTATAGCAAACCAAAGCTTCTTTACTAATTAAGTTTTGGATTTGATTTGATTTAAAGAGGAGAAGAGAAATCATCACTTGTTGTTTTAAACCCATTCTCACATTAGTGATTTGATTTAATTGAAGAAAATGTAATTGAGTTGATTACATGGGTTAATTAAGTTGAACCCCTAAGTAGATGAATTAATTACCCTTACCTATGTCACCTTAAAGTAATTAACTAAATAATTATGAGAAAACATGATATGCAAAGAAAATAAACTTGCAATGATCTTAGGAAATAAAAAGGGCCAAATTCAATTGGCTCATGATTAAAAGTTAATTAGATTATGGGATTTAATTAATTAATCTTATGGTTTTTCCACACATGTGAACTAGCCATAATTTCATTAAACTCCATTAGGTTATTAAACACCCAAAGATCTACCCCATGATTTAATTAATTAGGTTTGATGTGATTATTATTTCAATTTGACTAAGTGATTTAATCCTAACCCTATTCTTTAGTTCACTTACTGTTGAATAATAATTAATAAAATTAATTAACTAATTTATTACTGCTCATGGGATTAATTAATCATTAATTAACTTAAAAGAGTAGTTAAGGTTTATTTAGTCAATTTTCCTAATTTATTGAGCAATAAATCTCAAGAAAATCATGAGATGCAGAGGTCATCCCATTAAATTAACCCACAAAATTTAGGATTAATTGCTCAAGTAATTAAGGAGTAATTAAGCTAATAAAATTTTTAATTAAACCTTAACTTCTATTCAAAATTAGTTAAGATCATTTTAATTCATTCTCCTCAAATACCATTAAAATGAGTATTTATTTGCGTTTATTTCTTTATGATTTTTTATGATTTTTAGAAGTTTCAGCCATTAAAAGGATTAATTATGCCAAATTAAAGCTTAATCCTGTTGGCACCACGTGGCACGCTGACGTGGCATGCTTTCCATATAGTGTCATGGGATTGGCTAGTTAAACCTTACTCGACTCAGGGCCTACATGGAGATGAAGACATGTTGAGCAGCTATTGGATCAATTCCTTGACGTTCACTCAGAAGGCCAAGAACTAATGATTTGGAGCTCGGCTTTAATCGAATTTCACTCAGACGTAGCCTAGGTAAGGTGCGGGCAAAGTTAATTTGAGTTTGATGGATAAATGGGGAAGTTAGGTAAAAATGTGAGTGCCCTATTTTAGGATGGACGGGAATGGCATTTTCTGATCGAGGAACAAGCTTGGGAACTTAGGGAATGACTCTAGCTCGTCTTGGGTAGGCTCTAAGGAATGATTTTTGTGTGTTTGAGTGGAAATGAGGGTGTGTACCCCTTCATCTTGATCGGATGGTGGGATTGGGTTTTGCTTCTAGTGGCCATTTGACCATCTCAGTGAGTCCTAGGTGGCAGGGAGGAGGTGAGTTGGCTCGGCTTGGTTGGTTGAAGGTGTGGAGGTGGCTGCCAAGGAGAAATCATGGGTGTCTTATGAGTTTCAAATTCTTCAATGGGAAAGGTGAGGTCCTTTCACATCCCATGGGTCATGACCGACCCAACTACCCCTTGGGTCAAGTTGGGCAGTGTCCTACGTGCCAAGGTGGACTAATGGGAAAGTACCAAGTTGCCAAGGAATGTAAATGACCACTTACATGGATAATTTGTCTCATGTGACGCCCTTGACCCAAGAGTAGAATGATCATTTAGCATTGGATTTGATTTGGGAAGATTTGAAATGAGCCAAAAGTGGGTTAGCCCAAATTTCAAGTTAATTAGAGTAGATTTGGTTAGGTTTGGCTCAATTTGACTCATTTAGGTCAAATTGGGTTAGGTTGAGTTAAGTTAACCAATTGGTCAAATTGGGTTAATCCAGGGTTGGGTCATGTTCATATGATCATTTAGGATGTTTTGTTTTAGTTTGGCTTAGATTTTATTTTGGCTCATTTGAATTCATTATGGTCAAATGGGTTAAGACCAATTTGACGAAATTGGCCAAATTGGCTTGGGTGTTGGTTTGGGTTTAGTTGACCAATTGAAGATGATTGTAGGCTTTTGTTTCAATTAATTTGGATTTAGTTTTGATTTAGGCCAACTTGAACCTTTAGGTTAATTTGGGCTAAGTAGCTCAACTAGGTTCAATTGGGTCCAATCATGGCTTTGGTCAAGTTCAACAATTAATTTAGAATGAACTTGAGCCATTCATTGCAATTAATTTTGGTTTATATTTTATTTAAACCCATTTGGTCTTAGGTCAATTTGGGTCAACTTAAGAGGGCTAATTGGGTTTTGTTTGACTTAATTGAAGGTCAAGTCATATTCAAATATTGATTTTGATTTGGTATGAATCATTAGTTTCAAGGATTTGTCTTAGGTTGCAATTTGGCTAGTTTGGGTTCATATGGGTCATGGGGTTGACTTGGTCAAATAACCAAGTTGACTTGGTTTGACCCAATTTATGATAATTGATCAACCTAAGGTGATCAACAATCATGATGGGAGGATTTGATGGGATTGGTTCAATTCAATCTGGGTAGGATTAGAACTTGGCTCAAATAGGTCAAATTGGCCACTTTGGGTCAAGTGGACCAATTAGGTTTAGTTGGCTTGATTTTGAGTTGAGTTTGATTTAGTTGAGTTTATATATAGATTTGGAATTGATATATAAATTCAATTGTATTGGCTTGGGTTCAAATGGGTTTTGGTTCATTTGAACATTTCAAGTCAAAAGGGTTAAGTTGGGTTTGACTTGGGTTGATTTCGGTTTGGCTTGATGATTGTAGATTTCATTTATATTTGTGAATATGATTGAAGGTTTGATTGATTCATAAGAAAATCAATTGAATTTGGTTTTGGAATGAAGGAATTTGGCTAAGTCCATGGAGTTGGGTCATGTGGCTTAGTTTGGATTTTGATTTGGTTTGATTTAGTTTTGATGATTTAAATGTATATTTCATTTAAATTTGTGAAGATGATTGAAAATATGATTGATTTGTAAGAAAATCAATTGAGTTTGACTTGATTTGGATTATTATTTGGCTAAGTCCATGGGATAGTCATATGGCTTGTGAAGGGTTTTGATTTAATTTGATTTAGTTTTGATCATTTGAATGTAGATTTGATTTATATTTAGAAGATGATTGAAGATATAAATTTATTATGAGAAAATCAATTAATTTTGGATTGATTTGGATTAAGATTTGGCTAAGTCCATGGGATAGGTGGCTTAGAAGGGTTTGAGTTTGATCATGGGCTTCAATCATTTGGTTTTGGAATTTGGGATTTGATTTGAATTTGATGTTTGAATTGAACTTGAGGTTTGGTTTGAGAAGGTGAACATGGATTGGATTTGGGTTGTGGTAGGTGGATTATCCTAATCCCTAAGGCATAACCTAATCCTATGGTTAACCCTTCTAAGTCTTTAGGCTTAGTTAAGTGTTTACCTAATTGTTAGAAGTGTCTTATGACTAGGAAGTCTTAGTGTCTAAAGACTCCTAAGTCTAAGATGGGAAGATTGAACACTCCAAAAGTGAGGTCAAGCCAGCTCTAGGTTTGTGTTTCCAGAGATAGATGATTGGAAGATCAAACCAAGTTTCACATTATAGACTCAAATACATCTTTCAATGTTTTTTGGGAGACCATGGATACATGAGAACAATATAGTTCCATCCTCTACATCAAGTGTATGAAGTTTGACAGAGGTGAAATCGTCTACTATGTCAAATGAGATCTCAAGCCATTTATAGTTCATGTGGTTGGCATATATGATGATGTGGATTACTACCTGCCTCAAAATCAACAAGTCTATTCTCGTCAACTTGGCCAAAGTTTAAAATAAAAAAAAATAAAAAGATAAAGAAAGTGAGAAAAAGAAAATGAAAAGAAAAGAGAAAATGAAAAATAAAATAAAAGGAGCAGAAATAGACTTGGAGGAGGAAGTGGAGCATGACATTAGATTCCACCCATAGTTCATTACTCCATTCAAACATATGGGTAGGATGACACCTCCACCAGTGCAGAAGAGGCGTGAGGTAGTCTTGGTGGAAAACCTCTTATTGGCCACCCAATAGAAGATATGTCCCAGCTACTGAGTACACCTATTATCCATATAGACTTAGAATCTAGTTCATAGGATGAGTCTTATATGGTTAGCACAAAGCTTCTTCTTACTAGTAGATTCCCTTGAGGTGACATTTGAGCCGAGATGATGAAGATCGGCTCCAAAGAAAAGCATAAGTGTATCCAAGTCTATATGTGAAATAGGCATTAATTGGGAACCTTAGCTCTAACCCCACTTTCCTCTCAAAAGCTGAGGGTTTGGTAGTAAAGAACCCCTAAGTCATCCACGTGTGAAGACTCGTGAGGTTCTGGGAGCATCATCCTCAAGTCAAGAAGTTGATGTAGAACTTGAGGATGATTCATATAAAGATTTAATAGAATTACCTTTTGATTGCCTTGTGTTCATAATTTAGCAAAGAAAGGTTAATCCCACATACTTGGTCAAAGCAAGTCAAGACTACTAAAGAATATGGAAGAACAAATGCAAAAGCTCTCAATCAAGACTAGACTAGATTCAATACAAGTCCAATCGATGATGATTAATACCAATCATCACCAATCATTTGGAATTGATAGTTCTTTTCAAATCACATTAACTCATATGAGGAGTGTTTAGAAACTCAAATGATTTAGATGATTTTGAAGTCAAAGATGCATGCTAGAGTTCAAGAAGAGATCAAGTCAACCATCGATGAGCTCAAGGAAATCAACTTAGAACACGCTTCTTTGTTGAATGAAATTGAAACCAATGACTTAGTTAGGCTATTGACTGAGTTTAAGGACTACTTGCATGGAGTTATAAAGATATGCCTAGATTGGCTCCAACATAATCCATAAACTAGCAATAGAGCTACCGCTAACCCTATCAAGCAAGCTCCTAGATGCATGGAATTAGACATAGAACAATAGGTCATTTAAAAGTCAAGAAATTCATCGATGTTGGCTTCATCTAGGAAGAAAAATACCCCACTTGGTTAGCCAATGTTAGTTAAGTAAAAGAATGGCCAAATTAACATATGCATCAATTTTAGGAATGTCCAAAAGATGAATTTCCACTACCAATCTCGAGTCGATGGTGGACATTCATCTCATGTAGTCTTCTATTTCATGGATGGCTCATCTAGATATAACCAAATAAAGATGGCCCCAAGATGAAACAAACACTACTTTTAGAACCCTCGATCATAATCTATTGCTATAAGGTCATGCCTTTCAGCCTTAAAATGTTGGTGCTACATACCGGGGCTATGACTCAAATCTTGATGAACTCATTCATCATCAAGTCGAAGTGTTGATGATCTCATGGTCAAAAGTAGAGAAAAGGAAGACCATCTCTTTGACTTGAGAGTAGTTTTGAATAGTTAAGATAATTTAACCTCAAAATGAACCCCAAGTGTGCATTCGAGTAACTTCGTGGAAATTCCTTGGGTTTATTGTTCAAGACCGTGGAATCAAAATTGATCAGAGAAGATCAAGGCAATATTAAAATGCCACCCCTAAAAGTTTAACTCAACTCGATCATTCCAAGGGTTGCATATATCTAAGATGCTTTATATCCAACCTATCGGAAGATGTCGCCATTCTCAAGACTTATCAAAAGGATGCCAAGTTCAAGTGGATGATAAGTGTGAGCATGCCTTCAAGACATCAAGCATTACCTAATGACACGGTTCTAGCAGCTATCCCGAAAGCACTCAAACTTTACACTTGCATTAGATGACTCCCTTGGTGCTTTGTTGGCCCAAGCCAACGATGAAGGGAAAAAAATGCTCTATACTACCTCACCATCATCTAATCCCTCAGACTACCCATTGAGAAGCATTGCCTAGTTTTAATCTTTGCATCCCAAAAGCTACACCACTACATGCTTCCTCATAAGGTGAACTTAATCTCTAGGATCAATCCACTACAGTATCTCATGACATGACTATCCATGATTGGCATGGTCCATGACCCTCTCACGTTTGACATTACCTTCGTACTCCGCGGTGAAAGGATAAGCGCATTTAGCAAGAAGACACCCACTTCCTACGACTTCCACTTAGTGATGATCTCCCCATGAACAAATCATGAACTTAGGGATACTAGCATTCACCATTGAGATGTACTTTGATGGTGCGCTTCCTCTCAAAGAGGAGAAGAACCACAATATTCCAAGAAAGGTAGGGTAGGAATAGTTCTCTTAACTCTGACATCGATGTGATGAGATTCTCATATCATCTATCCAATCTTGCACCAACAATGAAGTCAATATGAGGCTCGATTGTCCCGAGTTAGTTGTTACTAAGCATCTAGAACATCAACATCTTGGGATTCTCACTAGTTATCAACCAAATTGTTGGTCCTATAAGGTTATAAAGCCCAAGCTCCATCACTACCACAAGTACACCATGGAGTTATTGGCCCAAATCCTAGAGGTTACCATTTATAAGATTCCTCGAGGAGAGAATGTCATAACGTATGCTTTAGCCAAGCTTGCCAAGGAGTTGGCATGTCTGGAGGATGAGTCCATATCAATAAAGGTCCAAAATAGACAAGTCCCTTATTGATATTGAACTCATCAAAAGTACTCTCTTGAAGGGGAGGCCATTGCCAAGAAGGATGAGGAGTTAGATTGAGGCAACCATTCATGGATTACCTAAATAAAGGAAAACTACCTCAAGAGAAGTCCCAAGCCCATCGATGAAGCAGAGCACTTTCCTACACTCTTGTGGATGGTGTCTTGTCGATGGTCTTTCATCATATGTGGTTACGTTGTTTAGACAGCATGAAGCCCATAAGATCATGATCAAGTACACTCAGGATTATGTGGAGCCAACCAATTGAGTCTAAAGATGAAAGCAAAGATCAAGAGACTAGGATACTAGCCATTGATGATCAAAGATTGCATGGATATGGCTAGGCGATGCCACCAATGTCAAATACATTGTGTGGTCCTACACCAACCATCCAACATTCTACATCCTACGTTAGGCATATGGCCATTCAAGTGTTAGGGTATCGACATGGTGGGTCTGATTGATCCTCCTTCTTCCAAGGGTCATAATTTCATCTTAGCAACTACTGACTACTTTTCCAAATGGGCGAAGATGATTCGTAGAAAGGTCACATCTCAGTATGTGCTCCAATTTTTTAGGAACCATATCATATATAATTTTGGAGTGCCTCGATGAATTATATCTGATAATGGCACTGTATTAAAGAGCACCGAGATCAACAACTTTTCCAAGAGACACAACATTGACTGGAGATATTCTTCCAATTACCAGAGGGAAAATGGTTTAGTAGAAGACTTCAACAAAACTCTCATCTAAATACTAAAGAAGACACTCGAGAATAACAAACAACAATGGCATGAGCAATTAGTTGAAGCCTTGTGGCCTACTGCACCACATATAGAACTCCAACTTAGCTACTCCTTTCTCCTTCGTGTATGGGTCCGAAGTTGTTCTACTATTAGAAGTCCAACTCCCATCACTAAGGATAGGTAATAGTGTAGCAAGATCTGTGAGGAGAACACCAAGTTGCGGTTAGAAGAGCTTGAAGGTTTTGAGGAGAGACACCTATGGGCATGCAAAAACCTTGAGTTATAGAAAGATAAAATGATTCAAGATCATATCAAGTTGGTCTATCCAAGAACTTTTCAAGTAGGAGGGCTTAGTTTAGTTCTGAGGAGACCGATTGTTGCCCTTTGTAAGATGGGAGGTAAGTTTGAACCCACTTGGGAAGGCCCTTTTTCCCAAGAGAAGGCCTACCAAGGAGGATAACTTATTAATCATAAGGGAGAGCACCCATGCTTCTAATCAATGAGCTCTACTTAAAGAAATATTATAAATCATGTTTGAAAATAATTATCATCAATTGAAAATTAAATCTCTTCCATGTTGAAAGTATTCTTATTTGTGAATCTGTCAGGATGTGTTTAGGTTAGGTGTAAGGAACCCTAGTGATGTCCTATCATTCATTAGCACAACACAAACACAAACTACACACAAACATATAAAATAAACACATATCTTTTATCTCAGGCTACTCTGAGTTGAGATAACTCCCAGTGCACTCACATTTGCTCTAGGTCGAGGCGTCTATCTTGCTAGTGTGTCACCCTAATTGTCTTCTTGCTTTGGAGGATGTAAGTATGCTATGCTTTCCTTCCTTACTTGGCCACTACACACCGATGAGCGCTTGTTAGTTTGGTAGGCCTTACTACATGGCCGGTAAGCTACCTCATGTTGGCTTTATTTAAGAGGATGTGAGTCTGCTATGCTTTTTTCTTGGATTAGCCTTTGTGCAGTGCTTGGTCGAGAATATTTGAGGTTTAGGATAAGTCCCCTAGTGGCTCCATCCCTTCTGACTGCTTCAAGTCTAGGTTCAGTCTTTCCTCGGGGCTCCCCGCTTAGTAGTCACTCTAGTCGGATAGCTCACATGAGATGACTATCCGATGATTAGTTCTACTTAGAAAGTTGTAAGCCAACACACATTCTTTCTAGATTGATCATTGCACACTGACGGGCACCTTAGGTTGGTTAGTTCTCACTATGCCGACGGATACACGAATTATGCTGATGGATACAGCTTAGGTTGGTTGGTTCTTGCACCTTAGGACACACCTCTGATGGCAGATATAAGTCTACTACACATTCTCCTAAAGTTGACCGTACACCTATAGGCTTACTTTTCAAGGGCTCAAGATAATGCCCCTAATAGCATCTCCCCTATGGGCACTATATTTGGATTACGTCCTTTGCAACCCCATTTAGACACTACATGGGTTACTATCATATTAGACAACTCCCCTTTCCTAGTAATCACCCCTGCCATTAGAGAATCCATCCTATGGATGTACAAATTCTCCCTAAGTCCAATAAATGAGATAGGTCAATAAGATTAGCCTTCTCCTGTGTGGTCCCTCGTACACCAAAAGGATCCACACAAACATATAATTAAAATATATATTCACTTATGGATTAGAAGGACACTCCTAGTGGTACCTTTTCCTAAGTAAGTATCATATCTTTAGGGAAGTGTCAGCAAAACTCCCTATAGGAATTGCCTGACTACTCTTGAGTTGATATAAGTCCCTAGCGACATTCACTCAGTAGTCATGCTTAAGTCAGGTTTTATTTGTTATGCTACCAACAAGTCACCCCAGTGATTGTTCCCTACTTTAGAAGATAGAAGTCTGCTATGCCTTCTTCCTAGCACAGGCGTTGCACACCGAAAGGTAACCCTTTATGTTGGCTAGCTCTACCCCATGGCCAGTAGACTATGCTTTTGGATTTGTAAATTAGAGATAGGACAAGTCTGATATAGCACCTTCTCTATGGGTCCATCCCACACCGACATGGTCTATAAATTAAATTTATCAAATTTGATCGAGCTCAGATCCCCAGCGGATATTCCCTCAATTCAAAATCAAACTAAACCAAATAAACATATCAAATCACATGAAATTAAGATAAAATTAATCCTGAATATTTTTGAGTTGACATAAGTCCCTAGGGGAATTCACTCAGTAGTCGCCCTATGTAAGGTTCAATTTATTGTGCATCCAACAGGTCACCTCAGCAGTTGTTCCTCACTTTGGAAGATGTAAGTCTGCTACACCTTCTTCTTAGCATAGCCGTTGCACACCGAAAGGCAACCCCTTAGGTTGGCTAGCTCTACCCTACAACTGGTAGACTATCCCTTTAGATTTGTAAACCTGAGGTAGGTCAAGGCTGATATAACCCCTTCTTAGTGGGTCCATCGCACACTGATAGGGTCCATCCATTAACTTAGATTAAATTAAACCCAATCTAATTTTCCCTAGTGGTGTTAAATTAAATCCTTCTCCCCCATGGAGCCCCAAATCATAAATAAATAAGTCAAGAAAATAAATCAAATTCAAAACTAACCTCCCTAGTGGAGCCAAATTAAACCAACTCCCTAGTAGAGTATAAATTAAAGAAATCCAAATAAACTCTTATCCCTAGTGGATATATCCCCAAACAAATACAAAATCAAACTCAAATCCCAATCCCGTGGATGAAACACTTCCTTAGTGGAAGGTTCATATACCCGATCCCCAGCATACTTGAGCCCATATCTCTAGCATATATGGCTCCACATTAATTAAAATAAAATAAATTAAAGTCAATTTGATCTTAATCCCCACTGGATTATAGATTTATAACCCCAATGGATCTCTTTTCCACAAATCATATAATCAAATCAAATTCAAACCTTATCCCTGATTTTCATCTTCTATGCCCTGACATGACCTCTCACATGTCATGTCCAATGTGAGCCCTCGGATCTCCCTCTATGTCCTTGACATGGAATTCTCATCAAATCTTATTTCTTCTCTTATGCATACCTTTAATACTTTAACCAAAAGCCTAATAATGTATTCGTTCAAATTACATCATCTTAACATTATAATCAACATTTTATGATTTATGATGGTGCAAGCTCAAACTAACTATACAATATCATGCTAAACATATTATAGTTTGAATTAGTTTTATATTATATATAATATATGATGTTATAATATAATTAGCTATAATATAATATATTGTCTAACATTACACCTCATTAGAATCACTTAAAAGGAACAAATAACAAAATTTTCTCAAAATATGAATAATGTTCATTTTGGATGTAAAATTGTTATTTTTCTATTAGAAATGGTACAAAATAGCATAATTTTGGTGTTGCTTCTTAGTGTGCCATGAATTTGGCCAAAATCCTCCCATCTCAACCTTCAAATTAACATTTTGTGAGTTTTGACCCAATGTATTATAACAAAAGTAAAACATACTAAAATGTACAATAACATTTAGTAACACACCACCACATTCATATATATGTGAAGTTATATTGTTATGTACATTATATTTTAATATGCTTTCATATAATATATTATCTCACATTACACCTTGAAATGAATCACTTTAAGCAAAAAAATTATAAAATTTGGTTGAAAAATGAACATTTATTTTGGATGCAAAATTCCATTCTTTTGATTAAATGACACACCATAATACACCCCAATGATGTTCCCTAAAGCATACTTTAAATTTGGTTAAATCCCATCATCTCAGCCTATAAATAAGTGTTTTGTGATTTATACCAGTACAAACTCAACTATATCATACTATAACAAACTAAAATATGCTAAACAACAAGTAGTAATACACAATATGCTATAATGCATGATGCTACCTATGTTATGGAATTCTATATTATATATGCTATACATATTATATTATATTATATTGCATATCACATCACATAAGATTTTTAAGATAAAAATCATAAAATTAGTCTAAATAATATAAAACTATATATTTTAGTCATTTCACTTACATATTTTAAATTGAAACAATATATTATGATGCCATGCTCTACCTATTATGAATTTGGCCAAATTCTGCCATTTTAAAGTCTAAATCAACATTTTTATAAATAATGCTAGTGTAGGCTTAACTACATGATTATAAAATTATAAAAGAATTTAAAATGTGTTGAACAATATATTATGATATATGATGCTATACTATGCTACAACATATAATATTTATTTTGAACAAAAAATCTTACATTTTAGACTACAAGTGGCGTAGCACACCTTTGGTACTACAACCTAATTCCCACTTCACATAAAATAAATTTTATCATCTAATTTATTAAATTAATATTTTTATGATTTATATTAATATAAACTATATGACACAACACCATATTATACTAAAACATTTCAAAACACCTTAAAACATCCAAAAACATCACTACATGCTCAAATATATGATGCTACATTATACGATAATATATGGTATTATAATATGATTTAGGGTTAGGGTTTAGGGTACTCAAATCTCACATTTTCTTTAACTACCATAACTATGTTAGGATTAGGTCATTTTTTAGAACTACTCCTAATGACATCTTTATTCAAGATTTAAGCTTTAGGGTTTAAGGTCAACATTTAGGGTTAGTTTAGGGTTTAGAGTTTAGGGTTACCTTAGGGTTTAGGGTTTAGGGTTTGGGGTTTTAGGGTTTAGGATTTTGGATTATAGGTTTTAGGGTTTAAGGTTTACAGTTTTTGAGTTTAGTGTTTAGGGTTTAGGGTTTAGAGTTTAGGGTTTAGGGTTTAGTGTTCAGGGTTTACATAAATAGGGTTTATTTTATTTTTTTAGGTTTTGGTTTTAGGTTTTTATTTTAGGTTTACTTTTAGGTTTTATATTTTAGTTTAGGTTTAGGTTTTTTTTTTAATTTATTTTATTTTATTTAGTCTTTAGATTTAGGTTTAGGTTTAGGTTTAGATTTTATTTATTATATTTTAGTTTATTTTAGTTTAAGTTTAGGTTTTTTTATTTTTTTATTTTAGTTTTGCAATTTTTTTTTTATTTAGGGTTTAGGTTTTATTTTTTATTTATTTTTTGGTTTTACTTTTTTAAGTTTAATTTTTAGGTTTACTTTTTTATTTAGTTTTTATTTTATTTTATTTTGATTCTACATTTAGTTTTTATTTTATTTAGGTTTTTTTATTTTTAGGTTTATTTTATTTTTTTAGTTTAATTTTGGTTTTTATTTATTTTATTTTATTTTAGTTTTTATTTATTATTTTATTTTATTTATACATTTTGTTTTGGGTTTAGGTTTTAGTTTAGGTTTTTATTTTATTTTATTTTTTTATTTTATTTAAGTTTATGTTTTTTTATTTATTTTATTTTTCTATTTTATTTAGTTTATGTTTAGGTTTCTAGGTTTTGTTTAGAGTTTAGTTTATTGGGTTTAGGTTTAGTGTTTAGGATTTTGGTTTTAGGGTTTTAGGTTTTAGTTTAGGGTTTATGGTTGTAGGTTTAGGTTGATTTAGGGTTTATTAGTTTAGGCTTTAGGGTTGTAGTTTGGGGTTGAGTTTAGGGTTTAGGGTTAGTTTTAGGGTTTAAGGTTTAGGATTAGGGTTTTTTTTATTTTTATTTAATTAAGTAAAGTCGTAAGTTTAATTAGTTTATTTTTTATTTATTCTAGTTTATTTTATTTTTTATTTTATTTAGGTTTATTTCTATTTTTATTTAGTTTAGTTTATTTATTTTAGGTTTATTTTTAATTTATTTTATTTTATTTAGGGTTTAGGTTTAGGTTTAGTTTATTTTAGGTTTAGGCTTAAGTTTTATTTATTTTATTTTAGTTTATTTTAGTTTATGCTTATATTATTTTTATTTTACATTTAGGTTTTATTTTTTATTTATTTTTAGGTTTATTTTTTAGGTTTAGGTTATATTTAATTTTTTTATTTTATTTTAGCTTTATTTTATTTTTATTTTTGGTTTAGTTTTATTTTATTTTTTTTCTTTTGGATTTTGGTTTAGGTTTAGGTTTTTGACTAGGTTATTATTTTATTTTATGTTTTTTATTTTAGTTTAGTTTAGGTTTTTATTTATTTTTTTATTTTAGTTTTTATTTTTTATTTTATTTTCTATTTGGATTTTGGTTTAGGTTTAGGTTTTTGATTAGGTTATTATTTTATTTTATGTTTTTTATTTTATTTTGGTTTAGGTTTATTTATATATTTTATTTTTAGGTTTTATTTAGTTTTGGTTTAGGTTTTAGCTATTTATGGTTTAGAGTTTAGGGTTTTGGTTTAGTTGAGTGTTTACTATTTAGGGTTTAAGGTTTGGGATTTAGGGTTTTGGGTTTTGGGATTAAGGTTTAAGGTTTAGGGTTTATTAGGGTTTATGGTTTTAGGGTTTTAGGGTTTAGGGTTTAGTGTTTAGGTTTTAGGTCTTGGGTTTAGGTTTTAGTTTAGGGTTTAGGGTTTATGTTTTATTTAATAGAGAATAAATTCTGATTCAACATTTCTTCTTTTTGATTTCATCCACCAAGTAGCACACCAAGTTTTCTAAGACACAAGTGACGACATAGATAAAAAATGAGCACGCATAGAGCTAATCAAAAACTCTAGATAACTAGAACCATCTCTACTATAAAGACACAGTTCCATAAGCAGCAGATTGGATCGATCATTCTTCAGTTTCTCTAGTTCCCATCAGAACCACCCCAGCCTCTCGAGTAGCGAGATCCACCATCTTATCCCTGATCTCTCCCTTCGCCACCACCACAGTTGTAACCTCCTTTGCTCTTCCCTCCTTCGTAACCACCACTACTTCGACCACCACCTCCATATCCACCAGCACCTCGAGATCCCCCACCACCACTGCAATAACCACCACCTCCGCCTTCACCGCCATCGCCAAATCTAGTGAGCTTGTGATGATGTTCTGTCAAGGTTCTACCCATTCTTAGGGTTTGTTTAGGTTTTAGGTTTTAGGTTTTAGGTTTATTTTTTACTTTATTTAGATGCTTTAGGTTTAGGTTTAGGGGGTTTTATGGTTTATGGTTTAGGGTTAGAGTTTAGGATTTTGGGTTTAGAATTTTGTGTGTAGGGTTTAATGTTTAGGGTTTTAGGGTTTATGCTTTTAGGGTTTAGGGTTTAGGATTAGGGATTAGGGTTTATGGTTTAGGGTTTAGGGATTAGGGGTTTATGGGTTTTTTTATAAAAAAATTGAAGTAAACCAGTAGGTTTTTGTTTACTTGTTTATTTTTTATTTATTTTAGTTTATATTATTTTTTATTTTTTGTTTATTTTTTATTTAGTTTAGTTTTTTTATTTTATGTTTATTTATTTTAGTTTAGGTTTTTTATTTTAGTTTTATTTAGGTTTAGGCTTAGGTTTATGTTTATTTTTAGTTTAGTTTAATTTTGTTTTATTTTTTAGGTTTAAGTTTTATTTTTTATTTTAGGTTTAGGTTTAGGTTTTTTTATATTTTTTTAGGTTTAGGTTTTAGGTTTATTTTTAGGTTTATTTTTAGGTATTATTTTTTTTAGTTTAGGTTTAGGTTTATTTTTAGTTTATTTCATTTCATTTAGTTTAGGGTTTAGGTTTAGTTTATTTTAGGTTTAAGTTTTATTTAATTTAGTTTAGTTTAATTTAGTTTAGGTTTCAATTTATTTTATTTTAGTTATTTTGGGTTTAAGTTTCTTTTTAGTTGAAGGTTTAGGTTTTATATTTTTATTTATTTTTAGGTTTTATTTTTATGTTTATTTAATAAGTTTAGATTTTTATTTAGTTTTTATTTTATTTTATTTTAGGTTTATCTTAAGTTTATTTTTTATTTTATTTTAGTTTTTTTTTTATTTTATTTAGTTTTTTATTCTTAGGTTTATTTTATTTTATTTGTTAGGGTTTTATTTATTTTATTTTAATTTAGTTTTATTTTTAGGTTTAGGTTTAGGTTTTGTTTTGGTTTTTATTTTATTTTATTTTTTTATTTTATTTAGGTTTTGGTTTTTTATTTATTTTAATTTTATGTTTTATTTTATTTTGGTTTAGTTTTTTAGGCTTTAGGGTTTTGGGTTTACGGTTTAGGATTTAGGTTTGTAGATTTTAGGGATTTGGGTTAAGGGTTTAGGGTTTTTTTTATTAGGAAATTAGGAAAATTTTATAAAGAAAAAAGTGCAAAGTCTTTAGAGGGGGTAAATCTCTAAGCTAATGCTCCAAGAGGTACAATAAATCCTAAAGAGATAAACCCTAACTATTACAATAATGAAGGAAAGAAAGAACAAGAAAAACCAAAAAAATAATAGTAGAAAATCCATGTGAGCAGCAACAAACTTGATTTGGTCTATTTGATACCAGTAAGATCCACCTACAAGACTCTCTCAACTTATAAAAGAAATCTGCAACATACTTTTGAAAGGATGAGTATAATTAAGCAAACATAAAAAGTAAGAGCAAATAAAAGAAGTAAAGAAAATGCTCAGGCTTAGTTATACTCATCTCAAGGAGCAACACTATATGTAAGCATCCAAACTTCAGGAGAAGGGTTACAATTACATATAATGCTACCAGCCTAAGGAAGAAAGATTGGAAAACATTAAGGCCATCATAGCCAGCATACCTTGTGTAGTCCATCATCCAAAGTCCATCATCCAGTAAGGCTCCAAAATTCTCCAAATAGAAAACATAACCAACCAAGCCACCGACAATAAATAATAAGGCGATAATCAACCAACCATCAGGGATAGCAACAATATAGTAGGAGCACCACCAAAGTCACCACAAAAAAAGAATAACAAAATCAAAAAGAGCAAGCATCATGACAAGGGTAACAACACAAACCAGAGATGAACAAGAGCAAAAAAGAAAAATATAAGTGCTCATATCCTCCACCAAGAAAGTAGAAAAAGAGGCTAGTAAAATAACCAACTAGCAAAGGTGCCTGACAAGGTTGCCACTCAAATAAGAAAAAAAGGGGTCAATTTGACAAAGAGAAAAAAAAAGCTGGAGGAAACCAAAAATATAGGTTAGAAAAAGAACACCAGTAGTTCCCATAACAGTCCCCAAAGGAGTAGGAAAAATCAGCCATAATAGCCACCCCACCAACCAACCAAACCAACCAGCCAACATATCCTCCTAGCCAACCACCAGTGAAGACCCAAGTCGTGTAAAGACCAATAGCAGTCATCAAGCCAAAATCACCCAATATAGCCAAGGAATGGGTAGAAGCAAACAACGGCCACCAAACCCAACCAAAGCAAAAGAAAATCTAATCCGGAAAGTAACAACCGGGTAAAGAATAAAAGGTATAAAGCCCAATAAGATAGACTACAAGCCAACCAAGTGAACACAATAAAAAAGCACCCAACCAAGCCACTAGCCCCCGAGGATAACTAGCAACCACAAAATAGCCTTCAACCAGCCAATCCAGAACAGTACCCAAGAACAAAACCCCTGCAGCCAAGAGAGGAAGGCCAATACCGGAGGAGGTCAATACCATAACCAAAAGAAAAAAAAAACAAAATCAACAAAACCAACCATGAAGCCCCAGTCAAGAAAATAGAGAAAATAATAGCCAACCAATAACCTCCACCATGCCAAAATAAAGTAAGAGATAAACCACCAATAGCCCCATATCACCAACAAAATGAAAAATATCCAAAAATACCATCCAACCAACCGACCAACAAAGCCACCTCAACCACCATAGTAGGATCAACTCAAGTAAGTTAGAAGCAAAAAAAGAGGCAAACCCATATATAAAGAAAAACCTACATCCATAGCCACACCCAAAAAAGGAGGATATAAAAATAGCTAAGGAAAAATTATGGTAAACACCCAACCGATAGATAGAAATACCAAGATGAAAAAACCAAAACAACTCAGGCCACACTTATAATAACCACCAGGTTGCAAAAACTAGGCCAATTCAAAAGTAAGAGATAAAAAACATAAACCAACCCAGGCCAAAGAGAGAAAATAAGTAGATAACAACCACCCAAAGAGGGCTGAATAATGGGCAACCAAAAGCAAAAGATCATCAAAAACCAAGCCAAGAATTTATAATCTGAGATAAGGCATTCTAGTATTATCCAAATTAACCAAACCTCTTAATAGTTTAGGCAAAATTTGGTTGTCAAATAAAGTGAACTTAGTTAAGTTGGTGCCAAAGTTAGCTAAGTAATCAGCATAAGCATTACCTTCAAGAAGGATGTGGGAAATTTTTAGTATGATTAAGAAGATAAAATAATTCAGCATTCCATTTCTATTGGAATTAAGCATGTCAAGATGCAAGAGAGCATCAACTTCAATCCAGATGTTGAGGAACCCTCTATTCAAACCAATTTCAATAGCTTTATTAACAACCATAAGCTCAACCAAAATAACAGAACAGGCTTTGAGAGGATAGCCAAAAGCACAAATGATAGTAGCTTTAGAATCCCTAAGGATACCACCACAATAATATTTATTAGAAGCAATAGAACCATCAATATTCTCTTTAATCAAATTGTCTTTAGGTTTGAACCAATGAGTAATCCTAGCACTTTTATAAGAGTCAAACTCAGGCAGAGTGATACCTAATTTTTTAGCCACAAATTTATAACCTCTAAAATGAATATTTTCTTTAGTTCTAGCTAGGATCCTTTTATGGTTCATAGGAGTACCATAATATTTTGCATCATTTCTATCCATCCAGATTAACAAGATAAGGGTAACAACAATTAAAAATTTGATATGACCTTTCACTGTATTTTTGAAACTAACTTCAAGAAGTTGATGAAAAGAAAGAGAACCAAAATAGTTGGTATTAAATAAATCATCATACCAAAACCATAATTTAGAAGCAATAGCACCATTGACAAAAACATGATTTACATTTTCAATATGAAAGCAACAATAGCACTTTGAAGGTAAGTAAAACCCTTTAGTCAAGAGCAAAGAGTCCATAGGAATAAAGTTATTCAAAATCCTCCAAGCTAAAATCAATTAAGAAATGAAAATGATATTGTTCCAAAATTTAATAAAAACATTAGAGGGGTTTTGTTTATCTCTAATAAAATTCCAAACCTCTTTAAGAATAAAGTCACCATTATAAGAAATCTTAAAAAAAATTTGGCCAGGTTTGTTAGAAGAATGGGGATATTTCTAAAGTTGTCAAAAATTGATATAGGGATATAATTCTCAAGTTTACTTTCATTCCAATTTCTATTCAGCCAAAAATAATTAACCTTGATAGCAATAGTAGAGTGGGTAGATAAAAGGGTGTCAATAGAGCCATTGTCAATCCAATTTTCTTGCCAAAAGAAGGAAGAACCTGACTAAATAGCCCAAGATATTAATGATTTGGAAACCCATTTAATGGAGCAAAGCCCTTTCCAAACCAGAGAGTCACCAGCTTTATAAGCATAGTTAAGGGGGTGTTTACCTTGGCAATATTTTTCCATCTTAAAAATAGCCCAAAGGCTATCATTCTTTATGAAATTCCACCAGAGCTTATGAGAAAAGGCAATGATAGCTTCACAATAGGCAAAACCAAGAGCACCTTCTCCCAAAGACCACAACATTTATGCCAAGATGTACAATGCATTCTTGGAATTATTGAGCCCAAACAATTTGTTAAGAAATGATAAATTATGATAAGTGTAGCATTAATGGGGATAATAGTTTGAATCAAATAAGGAGGTACTGAGTTAAGAATGCTTTTAAGAATAATAGCCTAGCACTAAAGGAAAGTAAATGGAATTTCCAAACATAAATTTTATTTGAAATTTTTTGAATTAACTCATCAAAGAGATGGGAATGTTTTGGGCGTGGAGCACCCAAGTACTTAAGTGGTAAGTGTTGATGTTTAAAATTAATGATATGTAGGATTTGATGGATTTTATTATTGGAGCTACTAGAGAAAATGATAAAAAAAATCTTTTGTTATCATTAATAGAAAGGCCACTTTCTTTACCAAATTTATTTAAAAAAGACTTGAGATGCTTGATGTAATAAATAGAAGCATTGCAAAAATTAATGAAATCATATACAAAACTTAAATGGGAAACAGGAAGACCATCAAGTGTTTTGTAGTACATACTATGATTGTTTAAGAATAAATCATAGATGCTCTAAGATAAGTACTCAACAACAATAATAAATAAAGCAGGAGATAAAGGATCCCCTTATCGTAAGCCATGGGAAGAGGGAAAGAAACCCAAGGCTTCCCCATTAATCAAAATAGAAAACCAAGCATTATTAATACAATTTTTAATAAGAAAAATAAATTTATCAGAAAGCCCAAATAAATTTAGAATATGGAAAAGGAAATCCCAAGAGATGTTATCAAAGGCTTTGGTAATATCTAATTTGAAAAGAATATTGCCACCTCTAGTCTTTGCATCAAGATCATGAATTAATTCTTGGGCAAGTAAAATATTGTTAGAAATAGATCTACCTCTAATAAAACTAGTTTGGTTGAGAGTGATAATTATATTAAGTAAAGGACTAAGTCTTTTGATAAGAACTTTACAAATCATCTTATTGAAGAAGGTGAAAAGATTAATAGGTCTAAAATCATTCTAATAGTTTGGATTTTCTTTCTTAGGTATGAGAATAATAAAAGTACTAGAAAAATATCTAGGAAAAGGATTACCTTAAAAAAATCAATTACAGCCTCAATCAAATCATTTTTAATGATAAACTAACATTTTTGAAAAAAAATTGAGTAGTGAAACCCTCTTGACAGCAACAAAATCTATGTTCATGCTATTTAGAACTTTGAAATTTTCATCTTCATTAGGCATGATGGTAAGAAAATCATTATCAATAATAGTAATAATAGAAGGAATCAACTGTGATTGATAAAGAGCTTCATAAGAGCAATTCTTATTAAGCATATTTATAAAGTAATTAATAACTGATTCCTTAATATCATTATTCCCCATAATCCAATCTCCATTATCATTTTAATGTTTTGAATATTATTTAAAGCTCTCTTTTATTAACCAAAGCATGGAAATACCTAATATTCCTAGCATCATGCAATATGCTTACTAGCCTTTTAGCCCAATCTTCCATATTTTGAAGTTAACAAGTTTATCTTTCATCTCGCCAAGGATAATCAGAAGGATCAAACATAATAGAGACTTCAAGATCCCAAACCAATTTTTCCATATCTTTAATATTAGGAAAAAGGTTTTAAAATAATGCTTGTTCCACCAGCCCAAATTTTGTTTAAGTCTTTTAAGTTTAAACAAAGTGTATTCATCCCCATAATCAATTATCGATGTGGAGCTTTCCAATTAATAGCCACAACATTAAAAAAATCAATATGCTTAATCCACATGTTTTGAAATCTAATAGGAGAGGCATTTTTTAGTCTATTAGAATTATCTTTAATAGAAACAGAAGAGGAGCATGATCTGAAAAGATTATGCTTAAATGATCAACAAAAGTAATAAGCCATTGAGCAATCTAATGAGTATTAAAAAGAATATGGTCCACCCTTTGCCAAAATTTAGAGTTTTGCAAAGTATAATTAGTGCTCTTAAATCCAATGTCAATCAAATTACAATCAAGGATCATATTGGAGAAATCTTCCATGGAATGAATATTAAGAGAGCTACCACTGCTCAAGAGATTTAAATGGTGTTGAAATCACCACCAACAAACTAAGGTTTATTGACAGAGGTAGCAAAATTCCTTAAATTATTCCAAAGAAGATTTCTACCATATTTATAACAAGATGCATAAACAAAAGAGCCCAAAACATAATAATCACCATAAGAGATTTGAGCATTGACACTTGATGAAAGTCATCAAGAATAGAGACCTCAACAAAATTATTCCAAAAACACCAAATCTTATCACTAACATTAGATAAAAATTTATTGAAATCGATCATTCTAGCAACATGGTTAATTTTATTAGCTAAAAGGCTCTAGAAAAATAAGAATTGAAATATTATGAATGCAAAAAAGATTTCTATTATCATTATGAATAGAAAGGGTACTGATCCCTCTAACATTCCAAACAAGAGAACTAACCATAAGGAAAATAAAAAATGGGGGTTAAGCAAAGGTTAATTAAGAGAGGAGTGAGAGGCCGCAACAGATCTAGTGTTTTTGGACAATTTGGGAGGCAAAATTTTTAACATTTTTTTTCTTGTTAGCATGATAAGATTGGAAACCATTTTCTTTTCTCCTAGAGTCATCATCCAGTAAGATTTAGTAACATTGGTCATAGATTTAGGAGAAATCTTTGAGGGAGTTCACCTTCTTCCAAATCCATATTTAGTTGAAAAGTAGGATTAACATGAATATCAAGATTAGAAATGAGAGATGGTGATGATTTAGAACCATTTAAAGCATAAGTAGTAAAATCTGGATTAAAAATGTTTTCAACATGCTCAACATCATTTAAATCCTCATTAAAAGCTTCATTTTCATCAATCAAAGCCAGCATAAATGTAGGAAAAGAATAAAAAGAAATAGAGTCATCTTCTAATAACTTAGAGAATTTATTATTCTACATTAGAAATATTCAAATTCAAAGAAGGAATAAGAGGTAAAACTTCCTTCTCATTTTGAATATCGATCAAATCCCTACCAACATTAGAAGATGAAACATGTTCAACAAGATTAACCCCAATATCAAAGGAATCAACATCATAATAGCCTTCATACAATCCTTAGGATCCGAGGCCAATCTTTGAACATAAGTAGGAATAAGCTTATGGGTAGAGACAACGTTTTCCTTAGGAGGAATTCTTTTTTTTTTAAGTGGGGATAGAGAATAAAACATTTTGAATTGTCATGATCGTGTATTTTACATTGGGAACAAAAAATTGAAAGGTTCTCCAATTTAACCTTTTGTGAATACCTATAATTTTTAGAGCCAATCCAAAATTCCTTAGGGTATTTTTTAGTTATGTCTAATTCCATGAGGATCCACATAAATGCAAGATAGCTCGAGTCACTTGGTCAAGTAAAAGGTCACCAAATAAAGCCCTGATAGAAAAAAGCACATGATGGGTAACAAAATGAATGCACATATTAGGAAGAGATAACCACATAGGGATAATAGGAGATTCCTCCTTAATGTCAAAAAGGGGTGACCACTTCAGCACACACTTTTGCCAATTAAAGATGAAATAAGAATGACATGATAAAACACATGAATATTTCAGATCATTAGAAAGTTGAATCAGGATATGCCAATGGTCAATAAGACCAATCAAGAAGGCACCCATAAGCTTGAGATTATTGAAAATGGAGCAAATCTTATCCAAATTCGGATGACGCAAAGCAAATTTACCAATAAGAGAAAATTCAAAGGGTTTTGTCAACTTTTCAACATCCACATCAGAGCACATTACGGCTGGAAAACCTCTAAAAGTTTTCAAAATGTGATTAAATGAATCAACAGAGGGAGAAATCTTATAGAGAGCTTCCTTAAAAGGTTAAGTAGAAGATGCAGACAATCCAATCCTCAATATGTAGGATGCCCTAGCTAAAACATCCATATCCTTAAGTGGAACCCATCGAATTGAACTCACAACAGCCATGGTCAATGACAAAACATCATGCAAATAGTTAGATGTCCATTCAAGCCTTTGAAATCGGTCAAAATTGAAGCCAAAGCCATATAAATTCTGTCATGCCACCAAGAGGGATTCAAAATTGCTAGAGAGAGCGCTTGGGGAGGAGGGTCTGGTTTAGAGTTAGGGTTTAGGTTTAGGTTTATTTTGGTTTTTTTATTTGTTTCTATTTATTTTTATTTATTTTTATTTTTTCATTTTTCTAAATATAGTAAACTGGTAGGTTTAGGTTTATTTAGTTTATTTACTTTATTTTTTATTTATTTTAGTTTATTTTATATTTTATCTTTATTTAGGTTTATTTTTATTTTTATTTAATTTAGTTTATTTATTTTAAGTTTATTTATTTTAGTTTTTTATTTAGGTTTAGGTTTAGGATTAGGTTTATTTTTAAGTTTAGTTTTATTTTTATTTTTTTTTTTAAAGTTTAGGTTTTATTTTTAATTTTTAGGTTTAGGTTCAGGATTTTATTTTATTTTAGTTTTTTATTTAGTTTTAGGTTATTTTAGGTATTCTTAAGTTTAAGTTTATTTTAGTACTATATTTATTTAGTTTTAGGTTTTAGGTTTAGTTTTATTTTAGATTTTGGTTTAGGTTTATTTATTTTAGTTTAGTTTATCTTAGATTAGGTTTAGGTTTATTTATTTTTTATTTTAGGTTTTTTTTAGTGGTTTTTTTATTATCAAGTTTTATTTTTTAGTTTATTTTTTAGGTTAATATTTTATTTAGTTTTTTTATTTTATTTTATTTTTAAGATTATTTTATTTTATTTTAGGTTTAATTTTTTATTTTATTTAGGTTTTTTATTTTTTTTAGTTTTAGGTTTTATTTATTTTCTTTATTTTACTTTTAGTTTTTATTTTATTTTCTTTCAAGTTTAGGTTTAGGTTTAGTTTTAGTTTATGTTTTTATTTTATTTTATTTTCATTTAATTTTATTAATTTTATTTTTATTTAGTTGAGTTTTAAGTTTTTTTAGTGTTTTGGTTTAGGGTTTATTTTAGGTTTTAGGTTTATTTTAAGTTTATTTTTTAGTTTAGTAGTTTATTTTACATTATTTTATTTTATTTTAGTTTAGGGTTTTTTTTATTTTTTTTTTTTTATTTATTTATTTTAGTTTAGTTTATTTTAGTTTAAAACTTGTTTATTTTGTTTATTTATTTTATTTTAAGTTTAGTTTTTATTTTTTTAGGGTTTTTTAAGGTTTATTTTGGTTTAGTTTTAGGTTTTTCTTTTATTTAGTTTTATTTTATTTATTTTATTTTATTATATTATTTTATTTATGTTTAGTTTTATTTATTTATGTTTTTTTTATTCTTTTATTTTATTTTAATTTAGTTAAGGCTTTTATTTAATTTATTTTAGTTTATTTTTTTTATTTTTATTTAGGTTTTTAGGTTTTAGATTAGGTTTTATTTTATTAGGTTTAGTGTATTTATTTATTTTATTTTAGGTTTTATTTCTTTAGGTTTAGGTTTTAGGTTTAGGATGTACTGTTAGTTTTTGGTTTGGTTTTAGTTTTAGGTAGTGTTTCAGTTTAGAGTTAGAGATTTATTTGGGCTCAGGGTTTATGATTTAGGGTAGTTTTATAGAGTTTTAGTTTTTAAAGTGAGTTTAGGTTTGGTTTTTTAGGTTAGGGTTTATTTAGAGGTTTAGAGTTTAGGGTTTAGTTTTGGTTCTGTTTTGGATTTTAAGGCTTAGGTTTGGGTTTAGGTTTAAGTTAGGTTTAGATTTCTTTGTGGTTTGTGGTTTAGGCTTTAGTTTTGTAGGTTTGGTGGTTAGGGATTTTTGGTTTAGGGTTGGGGTTTAGTGGGTTGGGTTTTAGCTTAGTTTTAGTTTAGGCTTTAGATTTTAGTTTTTTTAGGTTTAGTTTATGGTTTATTATTTTTTTAATTAGGTTAACGAGGTTAGGTTTTTTTTAGTTTATTAAGTTTATTTTTTATTTATTTTAGTTTATTTTATTTTTTATTTTTATTTAGCTTTATTTTTTTTAGTTTAATTTATTTAATTTAGGTATATTTATTTCAGTTTAGTTTTTTTATTTTAGTTTATTTTAGCTTTATGTTTTTTTAAGGTTTTAGTTTTGGTTTTTATTTTATTTTTTTATGTTTAGGTTTTAGGTTTATTTTTAAGTTTTATTTTTTTAGTTTAGGTTAGTTTTATTTTTACTTTATTTTATTTTATTTAGTTTAGGGTTTATTTTAGTTTATTTTTGGTTTAGGTTTAGGTTTTATTTATTTTAGTTTAGTTTTAAGTTTATTTTATATTATTTTGTTTATTTTATTTTATTTTGTTTAGTTTTATTTTTATTTTAGGTTTTTAGTTTTTTTTTATTTTGGTTTATTTTAGGTTTTAGCTTTTATTTAGTTTTTTATTTTATTTTATTTTATTTTATTTTATTTTTATTTTATTTTTATTTTACATTTAGTTTTTATTTTATTTAGGTTTTTTATTCTTAGGTTTATTTTATTTTTTAATTTGGTTAAGGCTTTTATTTAATTTATTTTAGTTTATTTTTTTTATTTTTAGGTTTTGGTTTAGGTTTTAGATTAGGTTTTTATTTTATTTAGGTTTAAGTGTATTTCTTTATTTTTTATTTTGTTTATTTATTTTGTTTAGTTTAGGAGTTTAGTTTTAATGTTTAGTTTTAGGCTCAGGGTTTAGTTATTTTTACAGGTTTAGTTTTATTTTAAAATTTTGTGGTTTATTTAGTATTTTAGGATTAGAGTTTAGGGAGGAGTGCTCAGGGTTTAGGGTCAGGGTTTAAGTGGTTATATTTTAGGGTAGTTTAGTGGTTAGGTTTAAGTTGAGGAGTTTTAGGTCAGGATTTAGGCTCAGTGGTCCAGGAGGGATGGTAGCTCAGATTATGGCTCAGTGGAGTTTAGCCTAGGGTTGGGTCAGGACTTTTAAGGTGAGTTAGGGTAGTTTAGTATTTGGGTTTAGATTTTGATAGTGGTTAGTTTAGGTTATTTAATAGTCAACCCAGTGGTTAGGTTTTAGTTCATAAGTTTATTTTATTTATTTTAGTTTATTATTTTTATTTTATTTAGTTTATTTTTAATTTAATATTTAATTTAGGTATATTTATTCTTTAGGTTTTATTTTAAGTTTTAGCTTTAAGTTTTTTTAGGTTTGGTTTAGGTTTTATTTTATTTTTTTAGGTTTAGGGATTTTATTTTAGGTTTATTTTACTTTTATTTTTTAGTTTTGGTTTAGGTTTAGTTTAGTTTATTTTATTGTACTTAGGGTTTACATTTTTTAGGTTTTATTTTATTTAGTTTATTTTAGTTTAGGTTTAAGTTCATTTTATTTTATTTATTTTAGGTTAAGGTTTTACTTTTTTTAATTTAAGGTTTAGGTTTTATTTCCTATTTATTTTTTGGTTTTATTTTTAGGTTTATATTTTTGGGTTAGGTTTTTGTTTAGTTTTTATCATATTTTATTTTTACTTTTCAATTATTTTTCATTTAATTTATTTTTTAGGTTTTATTTAGTTTAGGTTTAGGATTTTAGCTTTATAAGGTTTAGGATTTCAAGTTCTGGTTTTAGGTTTTTATTTTAGGTTTATTTTTAGGTTTTACTTTTTAGTTTAGGTTTAGGTTTA
This sequence comes from Cymbidium sinense, assembly GCA_021442155.1. NCBI lineage: Eukaryota > Viridiplantae > Streptophyta > Magnoliopsida > Asparagales > Orchidaceae > Cymbidium > Cymbidium sinense. The sequence goes on along the minus strand of CM038214.1, from coordinate 308,849,297 downwards.
TTTTTATTTTATTTTATTTTATTTAGTTTAGGTTTATTTTTTATTTTACTTTATTTTATTTAGTTTAGGGTTTAGGTTTAGTTTATTTTAGGTTTAGGTTTAGGTTTTATTTATTTTATTTTAGTTTAGGTTCATGTATATTTTATTTTGTTTATTTTATTTTTATTTTAGGTTTAGTTTTTATTTTTAGTTTAGGGTTCAGGTTTTATTTTTTATTTATTTTTAGGTTTATTTTTTAGGTTTAGGTTTTTAATTAGTTTATATTTTATTTTATTTTAGGTTTAATTTAATTTTATTTTACATTTAGTTTTATTTTATTTATGTTTTTTTATCCCAGTTTAATTATTTTTTTAATTTATTTTAGGTTTTAATTTATTTTACTTTAGTTTATTTTTATTTTTATTTTTATTTTTATTTTTTTCTTAGGTTTAGGTTTAGGTTTTAGTTTAGGTTTTTAATTTATTATTTTATTTTATTTTATTTAAGTTTAGGTTTATTTATTTATTTTATTTTTAGGTTTTATTTACTTTAGGTTTAATTTTAGGTTTTATATTTAAGGGTTAGGGTTTAGGTTTAGGGTTTGGGTTTAGGGTTTAGTGTAGGGTTAGGGTTTAGGTTTTCATGTTTGGGTTTTTGGGTTTAGGATTTTTTGAGGTTTAGGATTTAGGTTTAGGGTTAGCTTAGGGTTTAGGGTTAGTTTAGGGTTTAGGGTTTAGGGTTTATGGTTTAGGGTTTAGGGTTTAGGGTTTAGGGTTTAGGGTTTTATGATTTAGGGTTAGTTTAGGGTTTAGGGTTTAGGGTTTAGAGTTTATGGTTAGGGTTAGGGTTTAGGTTTTATGGTCCTAGTATGATTAAGTAAATAATACACTTCAGCATTACCATGAGCATCATAATTCAGTAAATCTAAAAGAAAGAGAGCATCAACTTCAAACCAGATCTTATGAAAACCTTGTTGTAAACAAATAGAAATACCATGATGAAAGCCTTTATTTCAAAGATATATAACATAGAACAAGGCTCTAAAGGGCAACAAAGAGAGATAACCTTGCCACTATGATCTCTCAAAATCCCACCACAAGCATAATAGCCATTAGAAACCAGCCATCAGTTAACCTTAATGAAGTGATAATTAGGTTTAAACTAATATATAATTTTCTCGGTAGGAGAGACATTAGAGGGAAGGTTAATCCCAAAATTGAAGGCCATAGACTTGCACCCTTTAAAACTAGAGTGAGTAAGAAGATTAGCTTTGAAAAGACATAATTTTATATTTGGCTCTAGCAATAATATGATGATAGTTCATAGGAATATTATGATGCTTAGCATCATTTCTCCATCCAAATATACCAAAGATTAGTAGTAGCTAAAATAATTTTAACATGACCCTTAAGTATGAGAGAAATAATCTTCAAGAAGTTGCATAATAGAAAATGAACCATTAAAATGAAAAGTATAAAAATATTATCATACCAATTCCACAATTTAGAAATAGGAAATTTACAAAACATGATCCACAGTTTCAATGTCATAGTAACAAGAGTATAGGGAGATGGAAGCCTTTTTCAAAAGAGTAGCATCCACCAAGATATAATGCTTCAGAATGTGCCAAGTTAAAATCGAGAATGAAGTAGGGACATAAATATTCAAGATTTTAGTAAAAACTAAAGACTCTTGATATTTAAATTTGATGAAATGCCAAACATCCTTAAAAATAAAATCTTTAGAAGAAGAATTTTTTAAGAGAATTTGGTCGGGTTCATTAGGGAAAGGACAAATTTTTAGGATTTTGTCAACTATCACATTGGGGACAAAGATATTAAATTGAGCCACATCCTATTTATTATGAGTAATTAACTGATTAATCTTAAGCATCATAGTGGAATGAATATTGAGCAAGGAATCAATAGAGCCCTCCCCCAGCCAATTGTCTTGCCAAAAGAAAGAGGAACCAAAATTGACACCCAAAGAAATTAGGTTCTTAGCATTCCATTTGATACTACAAATTCTTCTCCAAACAGAAGAATCCCTAGATTTGAAAGCACAAATGAGGGGATGTTTGCCCTGATATTTAGCATGCATAAACTTAGACTAGTAACTATGGTTATTTCAAAAATTCCACCACATTCTATAGGAAAAATAGTTAATATAATCATCTAATGTTTTGCAACCCAAGCCACCTTCATTATTAGGACCACAATAGTTATGCCAACTAGCCCAAAGTAATCTTTTGGAAGAAGAGTTAGATCCCCAAAAAACTTTATTAAAAACTCTATTGATCCTTTTAATAATAGAATGGGTAGGAACAATAGTAGACAAGAGATACAGAGGCAGAGAGCAAAGGGTACTTTTGATCAAGATAAGTCTAGCACCAAAAAGGAAAATGAAACTCCCAAGAGGAAGTTTTTTATTTATTTTTTGAATGACATCATCAAATAAAGAAGATCTTTTTATTCCTCTATATAAAGTAGTCCCCAAATACTTGATAGGGATAATTTGATGCAAAAACTCATAATATTCTTGATAACATTGATCTTAGGTAAGGAAATAGAAGAGCTAGTAATAAAACAACTTTTATCATGATTAATATTCAAGCCACTCTCCCTACCAAAAAAATTTAAGAACTTACATTTTTTAATATAAAGAGTAGAGCCATTGCAAAATATAATGAAATCATCAGAAAAAATGGAGGTGAGAAATGGGAAACCCACCACTGGTTTTATAGTACATGTTAGGCATTTTACTAAACATCTGCTCAATACATCTAGAAAGATATTCCATAGTAATAATAAAAAGGGTAGGAGAGAGAGGGTCCCCTTGCCTTAGACCATGAGAAGAAGAGAAGAAACCATGAACTTCACCATTGAGAAGTGTGGGGAAAATTTTATATATATTCTTGCCTTCATATATCCCCTTCCCTTTCAAAAAAGAAGGATAAATAAAAATAGAAATATATAAAAAATTATGTCTTGTCGGGATGCCACATAGATCCTCAAATATTCTCATTAGGTTGATCGGGTATGACATTGAGGAGAGGTGTACTATCTCGAAAGATAGAAGTCACCACCCTATAATGGACCTAATCACCTTAATAAAGACTCCTAAGGACTATGGGTCTTCAGAATGTACCAGAGATTCTTCATCTACTTTAGATGGAATGTAAAGTAGGGTTTATTTTAAATCGGGTTAGTTAAGTTCTCTACAGGGGCAATCCCCATTGTTAAATACATCTTAAGGAATGAGATTTCTTAGAAATACTCTCAATTAAGGTAAATGATCATTGTCTCCAAAGATTTTGAAAGGTAGGACTATCAATCGATTGGTTTATTTTTAGAAAGTCAAGTGGGATCGATCAAGAGGAGGGAGTTCTTATCAAAGCCAAATGAAAATAAGTAGGGGATGCTTAGTATACTAGGAAGCCTAGTAAGCATCCCAAACTACCCTATGGTTGGGCTTTACATTTTTGAAATTGAATTAATTTATTTGAGTTGATTTTATTAGAAATGTAGCTTACAATTCCATGATACAAGGTCACAAAAATGCCTAAGAGGTGAGGATTTATGCTCGTAGCCCGCAAAGGGATGTAGCAATCTCTGAACCTAAATCTAAGGATCTTTGGTGAGGGCCAAAAGCATGATCTAAATCTAAAGCAAAATGGGTATTTGGTTTACCTCCATAAGAAATGATAAACCACCTAACTGTTGGACTTACAACCACTTCAGGGTGGCCGCCAACTAACTCCTCCTACGGTTTTAAAATATGTATGCAAGTCAAATTATTTTGCATGATAGCAAGATTGTTATTTATTTAGAAAGAGACTAAGTCCTTAAACACACTCCCTAAGAGACTAGATTATGTAGGGGATGCTTTAATGACTTAAATCTAATGCAAAATTTTCATCATCTTATTTTCATTTTTAGACAATCAATTTAACAGATTCTTTATGCCTAATGCATAAGAAATTAGATTATGGGCCAAAATTAGTAAGATAAGGAGGTGTGTTTCCACCATGGCTCTCACAGGTCAAGCCAAGTTCTCTGGCAAAGGTGGAAGCCTCCAATCAAGAGTGAAATAATATGCTTTTTATGCATGATGTTAGAAAAGCAAGACAACATCTAGTTTAGGGGTTGATAATTTCTTTATCTTGATTCTTAAATTAGGCTTTAGATGAGATTATGAGTTATTTATTAGTTTGAATTGACTAGTTTGGTAGAAAATTTAATTTTTATAAGAACCTAATCATCATCTAGGCCATACATCAAAGCAAGGAAGAAACTAGAAAAAGATGCCATCTTAATGCACAAGCTAAACAAAAATCAAACATTTTATAAATCTAGCACAAAAGAATGAAAGGCTATTTATGGTCGGCTTCACTGCCCAAACCTAAAAACAAATTGGGTAGCTTAGGTCTACCCTTATACAACCCCGATTACAAAAGAATTAATTACAACTAAGCAAGGAATTCATGTTATGGGGGTCTTCATTTCTTTTCTTCTTTCTTTCTTTCTTTTGGTTCCTTCTTTTGGATTGTTGGAATGTTGGGGTTTCACATGGTACATAAGATGTAATCTTATAACCAATGTTCATCCTAATCGCCCATAACAATCATTCCAAAATCCTAATTATAAAATTACATGAAAATGGGAAAAAAGGAAATCTAACTAAAACCTCCAAAATATAGATTAGCTAAACAAACCATATAATCCCAAGCATATATATATATATATATATATATATATATATATATATATATATATATATATTGGATTTATCACCCTACACATGGGTAACCAAGTCCACCTGGCCTATTGAATTATGCCTAGGGGTATAAGCACCTGCATAGCAAAAGCAATTTTATATTTTTATTATAGTGCCCCTTAAGCACAATCTCCTGTTGAAGATAATGATTAGACCAAATCATCCTACTATTCAATCTACATACATACACCTTATCATCTAGACTAGAAACAATACATCATAAAATAAAAGAAAACATCAAACCATGAGCCACCCTAACATTGGACTAGAAGTGGTGACTTATGCTAATATGTGTGCTATTTAAGGTTTGTGTGGTATGCTTAGCTAGGGATAGTAGTTTAGATTTAAGGTTTAGATTTAAGTGGTGGCTTTAAGGTTTAGATTTCCTATGTATGAAAATGTTCAACTTACATGGTGGTTTCAATTTAAGTTGTTTAGTTATTTTGGTTTAATTTTATTTTGTGTTTTGATTAGGTTTGAGTGAATCCTATAATTAATTACTAAGTTTTAAAGAGAGGAAAAGAAAAGAGAACTTTCCTTTCCTCCTGACCTTAAGTAATTTCTAAGGTGGATTCATATTTGATTTTTATTTATTGAATGTTTTCTTATGTGTTTTCATTAATCCTAAGTTTAGATTTTCCCTAAACAAACCTATTAAAAAAGAAAGGCATTTTAAGATTAAGTAAAGTGAATTACTATCACAAAACACACAACATTTTATTTCTTTCCCAACATGTGTAACATGCATATGGATGATTCCGAAGCATATCTATACAAGCAAATGGAAACATTTAGCACACCTTAATGATGAATGCTAAGAGAAAGTGTTTCAGAAAATTGGATGTTTTATGATGCATTATTTGCATTAAGTAGAAAAGAGAGATTCTTTTATCCATTTTTCATATGCACATTTATATGTATGAAAGGTATAAGTGAGATGGCGCCATTGTTAACACCAGGGGTGTAAGGTACAAGACTTACTTAGGGCTACTTAAAGCCTTGCAACACCGGGGTTGTTTAGACTAATATACCGCTTTCCTTAAATACATTTGCATGTACAAAATAATGAATTGAAAAAGAAAGATGCAAAAGTTTATATTTGTTTGTTTGAGTTATTTATGCAATTTACATGTGTAAGTGTGGATGTCATTCTTAATTGATAACATATGAATGAATAGGAGTGGATTTAAGCAAGTGTTATGTTCTTTTCAAATGAACTATACACTTTGCAAATCCTATTCAAAACTATGTCAAAAGTGAAGAGAAGGAAAGACACACAATGCATATCCTTATATTTTACTCACATGCAAGCTTATAAATAATTATAAGTAGCATACCTTTCAGTTTTGATATTTGATTTATAAATTTTAAAATAATCTTTAGATTTAATAGTGATAAAAGCCATTCATATCTTTATTTTTGCCAAAACATGCAATTTTACATAGAGGAAATATTTCATTTTAAATTTGATTTTTAGAAAGCATGAATGCATGATTTTCATATGACATACACATTTAACATATTAGGAAAGAAATGAACTGATGAAAGCATGTAAATTCATTCACACTAATTAATTCCTAAAGACAATCCTATGGAATAAGATTATTTAAAGTGAATCAAATTTGTTTTAAAGAGATTTTTGTTTTAATTTGAGAAATATGAGAAGGTTTGCTGGTTCTAACCCATTCCCACATGTGTATGATGTTTTAGTTTAATTTTGAGGTGATCAGATCAATTTTATCCTTTGGTCAGGTTAAGTGTGAATTAATTTTATTAATTTCCCTTACCTATTCACCTTTAGCATTTTTAATCAAATAATTATTAGCCAATGATATGATATAAAATCACATAAGGAATTTAAATCAATAATGCACCTAGGAAAGAAAGGGCCTAATGCAATTGGCTCACAATTAGTGATTAATTAAGCTAAAGTGTTTAATTTAAGTACTTTATAACCCTTCCCACACATGTGAGTTGGATTTTGATTTTCTTAAGCTACTTAGGTTATTGAACACCTAAGCACCTACCTAAGAAGGATTGATTAAGTTCTAGAATATTTTGATTTTAAAATCAAATTAATTAAGCTGGTGATTTGGGGATTAACTATTAATTAAGTTTGGATTAAGAAAGGAAAGGGTTTTAGGGAATGGCTTAGGGAAAATTCCCCAAATCCATTCCATAAACCTCTTCTCCACTTATGTCTTAATTAATTTAATAAAGGGATTAAACCATTGTTCATATGCTTAATTACCCTTTAACTACATAAAGAGAGTACTTAAGGATTCATTAATTGATATACCTAATTAACCTATCAATAAATACCAACAAAATTAGGGGAGGTAGAAGTCATCCCCCTAAATGAACATGAGAAGTTTGGAATTAATCAGTGAGATAATTAGAGAGTATTAGGGTTATTAAGTTTTCATTAAAACCCTAATTAAGGAAAATACATTACACAAAATCCATTGGAAAAAAATTTAAATTATTCTCCTAAGAAATATCTTTACAGTTCATTTTACCTTATATTTTTATGATTTTTCTAGAATTAGTTATGTTATTTTGAAGTTTTCATGATTATCCATTAATTAAATAGCCTAATTAAGTGATTAATCTTATCGGCGCCATGTCGAGGCTGATGTCACACGCTTTCCATGTGGCACGACAAGAGAGGCCACTTAAGTTATCACATCACAGCATCACATCAGCTTACTACACACTTTCTCCTCATCTGTCTGATCATGGATCAGATGGTTGAGATCAAGATCACGGTTCTTAAGGTATTAAATCAATGATCCTACGCATCTTGATCATGGTCGTCCATCCAAAATGCATGGATGGATGGCCCATGATCTATCACTGAGTTTCCCTATGGGAGAGGACATCCATCCATCTTTTAAGGAAAGATCTGAGCTCGATTAAGCTCGGATTATACTCAACTTCAACCCACACCATCATCATGCAAGGAGAATACATCTAATGGTCCAATTCTCAGGGGAGAATTTCTTTCACAAAGGACCCCACCATGTCTAATTTAAATTCAGTTTTGATCCATACCTCACCAGAGGCTATCATCGATGGTTCAATCCGATGAGGTAGCTTCTTCTAATGGAGATGAAGCTCTGTTGAATGTTTCAAGCTTTAGGGTTGAGTAGATCTCTCTATGGACCAAGCTCACCTTCAATTGCTCGATCTTGGTCTCGCTCCCCCCTCCCTTGCCTTGAGAACTTGGATTAAGCTTTAGAAAAGTTTGATTGAGTCCTCTGAAGAAGCTTGTAAGAGGAATTGGCTTAATTTGAAGTATTGAGTGAGATGGATATTTGGTGGAGCTCCCCTACTTTTGATTTGAAGAAACTACAAATGGAGAAATGAAATTGGTCTGAGGAAGCTTGGAGGATCCTTGGGGTGCTTGCTCTGAGTTCCCTTAGCTCAATCAAGTGTGTGTGATGTGGAATGAAGTGGAATTAGGGGGAGTATATCTCCCCCAGGGTGAATCGAATGGTCATGAAGAGCTTTGCCATTTTGATCCAATTTACCCTATTCAATGGGTTTGTTAGGCTATTAGGACTTGCACATGGTTAGGTTTTGAGTTTGGAGTGGAGTAGTGAAGCTCCCATATGCTTTAATTGAGTGGAGGAGGGATCTCATGTGCTCAATTACTAAGTGGGTGGTCAGTTTGAGCCTTAGGTTGGGTTGGACCCAAACCCATTGGGTCAAGTGTAATGTCCATTAGTGACCATTTGGTCCACTAAGAAGATGCCAAGTGCCCATGAAAAGGAATTGACCAAATTCCAAGTGGTTTCGATTTTAGGTTACCTTATGGCCTAGAGGTAAAATGGTCATTTGGCTTGGATTTCAATTTGAATATGTTTGGTATGATTGAAAAATTGGTTAGGCTAAGTTTCAATGAATTTGGAGTTGATTTGATATGATTTGGCTCATGTTGCCCATTTAGGTCAAAAAGGGTCAACTTGGGTCAAGTTGACCAATTGGTCAAATTGGGTCAAACCAAGGGTTGGGTCAAGTTCATATGACTATTTGAAATGTTTTGATAACTTTGGTTTGGTTCAATTTGGTTTAGATTTGATTTGGTTTAATTTTTTAGGTCAAGTTGGGTTCAAGGTCAATTGGGCTAGGTTAGGTCTAGTTGGCCAATTGAGGCTTTGGTCAAGTTCAACAAGTGATTTGGAATGAACTTGACCCATTAGTTTCAATCAATTTGGCTTAGATCAAGTTTTGACAAATTTTGACTTTTTAGGTCAAGTTGGGTCAACTTGGGTCAAGTGGCCAATTGGACTAGGTTAGGCTCAAATGATGACTTGTCAAGATCAAACATTGATCATGAATGAGTTTTATCAATGGTTTCAATCAATTTGGCCTATGGTAGATTTTGGCTATTTTAGGTTGGATTTTGGCTAAGTGTTGACTTGGTCAACCCATAAGTTTGATTTGGTTTGACCCAATTTAAGTGATTGATCATCTTATGATGATTGTTGCACAATGTGATGCTTAGTTGGGCTTTGTTTAATCCAATTTGGGTAGGATTAGAATTTTTCATAAGGAGTACTTTACGTCACTTTGGGTCAAGTGAGTCTAAGTGGGTCAAATGGCTTGGTCAAAGCATGATTTGAGTTTGATTGAACTCACATATGGATTTATGATTGAAATATAAATCTGTTTGCAAGTGGTTTGAAGTCAAAAGGGTTTTGATTTTTTTGACAATTTTAAGTTCAAAAGCGTGAACATGAGTTTGACTTGGGTTTGATTTTGAATTTTTGGTTTGATGATGAAGTTTGTATATATATTTGGATTCATGACTAAAGGATTGATTGAATCATGAAGAAAATCAAGCGTTTGGCTTGATTTGAAATTGATTTGGCTAAGTCCAAGAATTTGACTTGAAAGGCTTAGGTTAAATTTTGGTTGAATTTGGATTTGAGCTTTGAATTGATTTTTGGATATTTGAATTTATATTCCATTTATATTTGTGAATAGAAATGAGAATATAAATTGGTTATGAGAAAATTTCTTGAATTTTAATTGGTTTAGATTTGATTTAGGCTAAGTCCATAAGATAGAATCAAAGTGACTTAGGAAATATTATTGATTTAGATTTGAATTTTAATTTGGTTTAATTGATTTGAATTTATATTTCATTTATATATGTGAATACAAATAAGAATATAAATGTGTTATGAGAAAATTTCTTGAATTTGAATTGATTTGATTTTATTTAAGCTAAGTCCATAAGGGAATCAAAGGACTTAGGAAAGATTTTAAACTTGGAATTTCAATCATAAGCTTCAATTATTTGGAATTGATTTGAGTTTGAGAAAATCAATTAAGTTGGAATTGATTTAAGTTTTGATGTTGATTTGATTTGGAGTTTGGATTTAGTTAGATTTAGAGTTTGACTTGAAGAGAGAAAGTGAGGAATTTGGTTCAAGCTAAGGGATAGGCAAATTTTCCTAACACTGCTAAGGTATGACTTATTCCTATGGCTAACTCTTCTAAGTCTCTAGGGATTAGGTTAAGTGTCCACCTAATCACTAGATGTGTCTTAAGACTAAGGAACTCTTAAAGTATAAGAGAAGTCCTATGTCTAATATGGAGGGGTTGAGAGCTCATCCTAAAAATGAGGTCAATAAAGGCTCCCAATAGGTGGTGTGACCCAGCACACATATTGATGTTAACCGAAATGATCAATAGCACTAAATGATCACAAGCACTAATAGAGATGATCTACCTAACCCAAGGTGTAGAAGGAACCTGAGCTTAGTGCAATTTGACTCTACATGTCAAGGACATAAGAGAGGAAAGAGGAATCTACTAGGATAGAGTATGTGAACCTTCCACTAGGGAAACAGTTCAAGTTATCCACAAGGGGATGAGAGGTTGAATTTGATTTGAGTCTCGCTGAGGAGAGAAATTTATTTGATTTGTTTAATTTGTTTTGATTGGATTGACTCCACTAGGGGAGGTTGATTGGATTTGCTTTATTTGTTGTTTGACTCCACTATGGGAGGAGGGTTGAATTTATTTCAAACTTTTAGAACTTAGACTTTTAGATGGGCCCTGTTGGTTTGTGATGGACCACACTGAGTAGGAGCCATGGAGGCCTTGACCTAACTCAGATTTACCAATCCAAAGAGGTAGTCTACTAAACACATAGTAGGACTAGCCAACCAAAGTGGTATCTTTCGGTGTGCAATAGTTGTACTAGAATAAAGCGTGTAGACTTACAACCTCAAAAGTTGGACTAGTTGGGTGATCTATTGGCAAGGCAATAGATTAAACCCAACCTAGGCGACTATTGAGTGAATGCCTGGGGACTCAAATTAGCTCAAAGATAGTCAAGATTAATTTCATTTTTTAGTTTGTTTTGAATGGATCCCATCATGATTGGATCGAGTAGAGGCCATGGAGGCCTATACTAACTCGACTTACCAATCCAAAGGAGTAGTCTACCAACCACAAGGTAAGACTATCCAACCAAAGGGATGCCTTTTTGCAATGGTCAAGTTAAGAAGAAAGCTCGAGACTAACATCTTCCAAAACAAAACCATTAGGGTGATCGCTTTGGGCAACAAATTGATCGACCTACTAACATTGAGTGAATGACATTGGGGAACTTAGATCAACTCAAGGATAGTCAAGATTAATTTCATTTTTATAGTTTGTTTTGATGGATTTTGTTATTTTGTGATGGATCATGAGAAGGGCTTATATTAGCCTAGACCTATCTCATTTACAACCAAAGGGAATAGCTTCGTCGATGGGAGAACTATCCGACCAAAGGAGTGCCTTTCAATTTGCAATGATCAATTCAAGGGAAGAAAGTTCAGGGACTCACATCTTCCACTACCAAAGACCAGGTGATCGGTTGCTTTGGACAACAAATAGAAACCCGACCTAGGGCTGCCCGTTAATTTGTGATAGTCATGCTAGAAAGAATGCATCATAGTCTTACATCTTCCAGAGCAGAATGATTGTTGGGGCAACCTGCTTGTGGAAAAATAGATTCAACCGACCTAAGGGTGACTACGGAGTGAGTACCGACCTAGGGATTTATCTCAACTCAAGTAGTCAGGCAATTCCTATAGGGAGTTCTACTGACACTGCCCTAAAAATAGGATGCCTACTTGAGAAAAGGGGCCCTTTGGGGGCTTGAATTCTAATCCAAAAGTGAATATTTTTTGTTTATTTGTTTAGTTTGTTTTAACATGGACCCTATTAATTTGCGAGGGATCAAACTAAGAAAGAGCTTATATCAGCTTAGGTTCATCTCAGATTTACTAAACTAAGGGAGAATCTATGCATCCGCTGAACAAATTCTCCAACACAGGGTGGTTATGGGAGAGGGGACGCCTAATCCAAAAGTAACCGGTAGTTTCTAAATGGGGTCACAAAGGATGTGATCCAAATAGAGTGCCCGTAGGGAGAGGGCCACTAAGGGCTTAATCCAAAACCCTGAAGAAGATGACATGGCTAGTCATATATCAATTAGGTATTCAGTGACCAACTCAAAGAGAAAGCATGGGGATTCAGATCTGCCAAGAGTGGTGTATCCACCAGGTGAGCCACTGTCAGCATAGCAAACATCAACCAACTTAAGGTGCCCATTAGTTTGCGACAATCAGCCTAGGAAGAAAGTGTCGGGGATTCACATCTTCCTATAGCAAAATTGATTACTGGGATAGTCTGTCTTTAGCTCAACAGGTGCTATCTGACCTAGGGTGACTTCTAAGTGAATGTAGCTGGAGGACTTATATCAATTCAAATGTAGTCAAGAGGAAAGGAGCCTCAGGGGGACTTATCCTAAATCTCAAATATACTGACTTAGTTAGATCATGATTAGTTCAAGAAAAAAGTTTGGGGACTCACATCTTCTTAAAAAAATCAACATGAGGTAGCTTACTACCGGGCAAGTGAAGTCTATCATACTAACAAGGCCCTCGTTTTATTATGGTCAAGTTAGGAAGAAAGCATGGGGACTCACATATTCCAAACAAGTGACCATTGGGGTGACACACTAGCGAGGTAGCATGTAGACCCGAACTAGAGCAGCTAATGAGTGAGTGCCACAGGGGGCTTGCTCCCACATCAAAGTAGCTCGAGATAAAAGATATGTGTTTATTTTTGTGCTTATGTTAAAGGAAATTGGATGCCTCTTGGGTTCTCTCATGCCTATCCTAAACACACTTGGGGAATTGGATGAAATGGTACAACAGATGACAACCAAGAATTCCCAATAAGAAAGGATGTCGCTCAAGTTCTCTTACACTTAACCATGCTAATCAAAATAAGATGCCTCTTGGGTTCTCTCACACCTATTCTAATAGTGCCAAGAGATCATGTTTGATTGTGTTTGTGTTATGAAAGAGGGATAGGATGCCGCTTGGGGACTCTTACACCTATCCTAGACATGTCATGATGGATTCACAAGATAAGCAAACAATGCTTCGAAAGAAGAGAAGATTTTGATGAAATGGAATTAGATTTTTATTCTTTTGTTTATAATTATTTTCAAACATGTTTTATGGGTAATATTTCTTCAAATAGAGCCCATTAATTGGAAGCATCGGGTGTTTTCCTTTACAATCAATGAGCTGATAAGATCCTCCTTGGTAGGCCTTCTCTATGACATATGGGCCTTCCCATGTGGGTTCAAACTTTCCTCCCATCTTTTGATGGGCAATAATTGGTCTCTTTAAGACTAACACAAGTTCTTCTACTTTGAAAGACCTAGCACTGCCTTGTTGTGAGCATGAATCATTTTGTCCTTGTACAACTCGAGGTTTTGGCATGCTTGTAAGCGACTCTCCTCCAAACCTTTGAGCTATTCTAACCGCAACTTTGCATTCTGCTCTATAGTGGTCTTTCTACCTAATTCTATCCTTAGTGAGGGGAGTTGAAATTCTAAAGGTAGAACTACTTTGGACCCATACACTAAGAAAAATGTGGTAGATTGAGTTAGAGTTTGGTATGTAGTGTGGTAGGCCCACAAGGCTTCAACCAACTGCTCATTTCATTATCGCTTATTGTCATCAAGAGTCTTCTTTAATATTTAAATGAGAGTTTTATTAAATGCTTCTACTAAGCCATTTTCTCTAGGATATTAGATGCTGGAGTATCTCCAATCTATACTATTTCTTTTGGCAAAGCTATTGATCTTAATGCTTTTGAATGCAGTACCATTAACAGATATAATTCATCGAGGCATCCCAAACCTATATACGATATGGTTCCTAAAAAATTGAAGCACATGTTGAGTTGTGACCTCTCTGAGTGGGATTACCTCTGCCCACTTGGAAAAGTAGTTGGTGGCAACTAAGATGAACCGATGACCCTTGGAAGAAGAAGGATCGATAGAATCCACAATGTCGGTACCCAACACTCAAATGGCCATGAGGCCAATGTAATGTGTAGAATATTGGGTGCTTGATGTAGGATCACACCGTACCTAACGATGGCATCTCATAGTTACATCCATGCGTCGTAATCATCAAGCAGTATCCTAGTCTCGATCTTTATCTTCATCTTCATACTAGATTTATGTGCTCCAATAGACAATGTACCTCGCCATTACAATGGGCTTCGTGTTTATCTAAATAATGTAACCACATTTGATCAAAGGACCACCGGTACAAGGTGCCATCACGAGAGCATAGGAGAGAGCTCTCTATTTCACCTGATGGACTTGTGACTTTTCTTGAGGTAGTTTTCCAGTGTCCAAATAGTCTATGAACGGTTGCCTCTAATCCAGCTTCTTGTCCTTATAGGCAATGACAACCTCCCCTTCAAGAGAAATTCTCTCGATGAGTTCAACATCAATATGGGATAGGACTTGTCTATTTTAGAACCTTGGAATGGACTCATCTTCCGACATACCAATTCTAGTTTGGCCAAAGCATCTACTACTATATTCTTTTCTCTGGAACCTTGTAGACTTTGGGATTTAATTCTCATGGTAATGATGAAGTTTGGTTTGAGAACCTTGTAGGACCCGAATCGATTGATGACCAACCGAGAATCCCCAAAGATGTTGATGCCTTGACACACCGTGATAGCTAACTCTAGCAATCAAAACCTCATACTGTTGTTGGTGGGATTGAAAAGATAGTATGAGAATCTCATCACATCACGAGTTAAGAGAACTATTCCTACCCCTGCCTTTTCTGGAAGAGTAGATCGTGGTTCTTCCCCTTTAGGAAAAGAAACTACACCATCAAAATACATCTTCCATCGACAGTTTTCAACCTCCCCTAAGTTCATGATTTGTTCATCAGGGAGATCATCACTAAGCTGAGAATCAATAGGAAGTTGGTGTGATGTTAAGAAATCTGCTAGTTCTTGTCATTTTACCGCACAGAGTGGTACGAATGTGATATCAAACTATGAGAGAATCATGGATCAACATGCCAAATATCTAGATAGCATTGGCTGTGTCATGAGATATTGTAGCAGATTGGTTCTGGAAATCAAGTTCACCTTATGAGAAAGCATATAGTGTCGTAACTTCTAAGATGCAAAGATCAAAGCTAGGAAATGTTTCTCAATTAATGGATAGTTCGCTTCAGCAGGAATCAGACGATGACTGAGGTAGTAGACAACATTCTCCTTCCCTTCGTCGTTGGCTTGGGCCAACAAACTGAGAGAGTCATCCAATGCAGTAGTGTAGAGGATGAGTGGCCTACCGGGATAGGGGTTGTTAGGACTAGCAGCTTCACCAAATACTGCTTGATATCTTTGAAGGCATGCTAGCACTTGTCATCCCACTTGAACTTGGCATCCTTTTTGATAAGTGCTGAGAATGACTTGCATCTACCCGATAGGTTGGAAATAAAGCATCTTAAATACTCCAACTATCCTTGAAAGATCTGAGTTGAGTTAAACTCTTAGGAGGTGGCATGTCTAAGATAGCTTTGATCTTTTCTAGATCTATTTTTATTCCCCAGTGTCAGACAACAAACCCAAGGAATTTCTCTGAAGCTACTCTAAATGCACACTTCAGGGGATTCATTTTGAGGTTATATTATCTTAACTGTTTGAAAACTACTCTCATGTCAAAGAGATGGTCTTCCTTTTCTACTCTTAACTACTAGGTCATCAATGTAGCACTCAACCTGATGATGGATGAGTTCATTGAAGATCTGAGTTATGGCCCATTGGTATGTAGCATCAATATTTTTAAGGCCGAAAGGCATGACCCTATAATAATAGATCGATCAGGGTTCAAAAAGTAGTATTTCTTTCATCTTCAGGGGCCATCTTGATTTGGTTGTAACCAGATGACCCATCCATGAAGGAGAAAACTACATGAGATGAGGCGATGTCCACCATTAATTCTGATATAGGAAAAGAAAACTCATCCTTAGGACATGCCTTATTTAAGTCTCTGAAATCGATGCATATGGAAATTTGGCCATTCTTCTTCTTAACTGGGATGACACTAGCTAACTAGCTAGGGTATTTTTCTTCCCTGATGAAACCAGCATCAATCAGTTTATTATCTTCAAAAAGGACTTGTTGTTCAATTTCTAATCGCATGCGTCTAAGAGCTTGCTTGATAGAGTTAGCACTAGGATCTATTGCTAGTTTGTGGACTGCTACGCCAAGAGATAATCCAGGCATCTCTTCATAACTCCATCCAAAGTAGTCCTTAAACTCAATCAATAGCTTAACTAAGTCATTAGTTTCTTCTTCATTCAGCAATGAACTGATGTATGTCAGGCATGGATTTTCTTCTATCCCGAGGTTGATTTCTTAAGCTTGTCAATTATTAAATGGATCTCCACTTCAAATTTTGGCAGTGCATCTTTGATTTGGAGATCATCTGGATTATCTAAGGTTACTAAGCACACATCCTCATAAGAGTTGGTTCAGTGCGAAAAGAACCTATCAAACTCTAGATGGTTGGTGACAACTAAGCAAGATCATCATCACGGACCCATGGTACTAAATCCTAGTCATGATCTTGATTTTGCATCCCTACCTGTGTTGTTCCATAGCTTTTCAAAGTATTCTGACCTATGCTTAGACCATGAATAAGGAATCAAACCCTTCTTTGTAAAATTATGAACACAAGGAGAGTACTAGTCAAAAGGTAATTTCATTAATTCTTTATTTGAAATATCCTCAAGTCTTACATCAGGCCCTAGACTTGAGGATGATGAACCCAAAAAGAATCTCTTTGGCTTGACATCTTTGGAAGACTAAGGGGCTTCCTTAACTACTAAACCATCAACTTTTTGAGATGAATGTGAGGTTAGAGCTAAGGTTTCTAACTGCTTACTAATAGTTTTACAAACATTTGATTCGAATAATTTGCTTTTTTTGGAGGCCCGGTCTTCATCGCTATCCAACTCAAGTGTCACCTCCAATGAAATCCCGAGAGGGGTTGGTGATATAATGACATACTCATCCTCCTATAGATTCCAAGTCTTTGTGAATAGTAGGGGTACTCTTATGAACTGGAACATAACCCATGTTGGGTGATGGCCAACTAGGGGGTCTTCCACTTCTGAAATTGGCTCTATTTTTGCCTCTACCTCTGCTTGGTGGAGGTTGTCATCCTACCTATACCTCCAACTAATGGAATGAATAGTGGGTGGAATGTGATATGCGGCTCTATTTCTTCTTCAATTTGTCTTTCTTGTTCACTTGGATTTTAATTTTTCTTTTCTTTTTCTTTTACTTTTACTTTTCTTTATTTTTTATTTCTTTTGAATTTGAAATTTTCCAAGTTCATGAAAAGGGTGTTTTAAAGAAGATAGTAGGTCACATCCTCATATATCTCAACCTCTCTAACTGAAAATAGTTTTTCATCTCCTTTGACACAGTACTCAATCCCATCCTTCCTGAATTTGATGCACTGATAGAGGGAGGATGGAATCATCTTATTTTGATGTATCCAAGGCATACTGAGCAAAGCGATGAATGAAGTATTTGAATCAATGATATAAAACTTGGCTTCAGTCTTCCAGTCACCTATCTCCAAAGGTAAACACTATGGAACCTAAAGCCCTCTCGCCTTATTCATTGAATCCTTTCAACATCATCCGATCTCCTCGAAGTGTGGAGATGTTGATCCTAAAATAGGCAAGGGTCTTTAGACTCATAATGTTCACCATTTCACCTAGATTGATGAGAACTCTAGCAAGTTTAAATCTTCCCATGTCAACTATAATGTAGACGGGGCAGTTGTGCTCCATATCCCTCAGAAGTAGGTCTTCATCTATGAAAGTGATTCCCTGAGCTTCTTTGGAATAATGTGCCTCCTCACCAATAGCGATCAACTGAGCTAAGCATATCTTAGGATTAAAGAGAGCCTTGATTAATGATTCCCTCATCTCTTTGGATAAGACAAGGGCATCGTATATGCTTAGCTTAGATGGCATCTTTCTTAGGTGAGAGAGGACATTATAGTCCACCTTAGGCTGATCCTCTATAAGCATATCAAAGGGTCGAGCATCCTGTGGATGGGCTTCTCAATCCTCTAAACTAATGACTTATTTCCCTCTATCTTGAGGTGCTGCCCTAGGCCTTAGAACCTTGCCACTATGAAGGTTGACTTTGGTGATCTCTTGTGGCAGGACAATAGAAGGTTTTACCTACACGTCAAGCTCACCTATAGCTTCTCCTATGGGACCCTCAGAATCAAATGATTCTAAGTCTATCTCAAGAGGCAAACCCATAGTATTCAGAGTAGGAAAGTCCAACTTTGAATTAGAAAGAGGAAGATCAAAATTATATGTTTAGACTTGAAGAGTTATCATTAGGAATAAATTGAGACAACCCATCGAAGTGACATATATAATTCAAGGCTAGCTTTACTCTTCAATTTCTTGGATTTGATAGGAGGTACATAGTAGAAATCATGTAAAGTAAGAGGGGTGGGATTTGATGCCCTCTCACCGAATACAAGATGTCTATTAAGAAGAAGAGCTAGTTGAAGGGAGGCCGATGTAGTAGTACAATGGTGGAGAGGTTGGACTATGTGGTGCTACTAGTCCCGGGCTAGCAGGCTTGAACTCCCCTTTCCCTCGAGTTGGCTCGCAACTTGCAAACCTTCCTTGATGTTGGAGGTTTGAGGCTGTGAACACCGCAAGGAAAGTTTCTTGATCTTGAGACAATTTTCTTAGAGGTTTTGGATAAAGAGATATCCCAACCTTCTTTGGTTTTGGAAGGATCGCAAGTATCCTCAAGGATTACCCTAATAGAACTGGATGGTTGTTCCACAAGGTATTCCTTCAGGATGACTATAGAACCAGTCTTGAAGTTATGTTCAAGCTAGTCCTTAAATGTGAAGCGATCTTCCAAAACATGACCTATCATATGATAGGGGAAAAAGTTAGGATCATGGCTTTTTCCCACTTCCTTCGGTCTCCTAGGTTCAGGTAGTTGAAAATTAGGCTTTTTTAAGAGATTCTTAAAGATCTTCTTGATTACCTCCCTTTTAAATGAAAAAGGCTTGTTATGTTTATCCAAAAGAGTAGGTGGACCATAGCTACCTGGTGGTGGGTATGTGTACCATTATTACTAATGATGTGTCTAAGGAGGCGAGGCAGTGGAGGACCTGTGAGTGTTGGTAGGTACCTCGGGTGGAGGAGGAGGTGGAAGTGATGTGGAGACGAGGTCTATCAAATTGCTCTCTG